>JANHAO010028361.1:0-10627 GCA_026873985.1 Saraca asoca
TTGATCTAGGATGCCTTGAGACCTCTAATTGGTGGATCTAGGGGAGTTTGTTTAGCCTAAGGGGAGAAGAAAATTTTGAATTTCACAGCCCTTTGCTGCCCCTTAAGCCAAGGAAACCTAACACTAAGGTTTTAAAGTGGTTCAACTTCACCTAAAATCACAGATGAAGTCCACATCCACTGGATCAATCCTCAACTGGATGATCTTTTTTATTACAATTTAAAGAATTTAAATCGGTCTCTTGAAAATCAGTTTACAACAAGATTTCATTGAGCTCTTGTCAAGCCTAGATACTTTTATCTTAACAAACTATGATCAACCTCATAACCTAAAGATCTACAAAGAGTTCAATGTACTTTTCAACTAACTGTAATCAACCTCATAACTAAAGAAGATGCAAAAAGAAGATTAATCTCTTCCTTTGTATCTCTAGTTTCTGATCAACCTCAGAAACCTAAAAAAAAACAAGAATAGGTAAAAGAAAACAATACCAGAGTTTAAGATGAGATGAAAATCTCAAACAACTAACTGTGTAACCTTCACAGAAATTGATCCAAGCTTTTAATCCAATGTGTTTTTGAGAGGCTGAGTTAGATCATATAAAGCACAAGAACTATCTAATTTTCACAGTCAAAGTAATAGAGAATGATATAAAAAACTTATGTTGAAATGAGAGTGAAAGGATATTTATTGTTGTTATAAAAGACATTTGAAAATAACTAATTTTTAAGTCTTGAATCGATTCATAAATTAATTTATAATGGTTACAACTAACTAATAGTTAATTAACCTATTTGTGAATCGATTTAGCTTGTGAAAATCATGAAGAAATTCATAACCAAATCGATGCATGAATTGATTACCCTATGTGTAATAAGATTTGTGAATCGATTACATAATCGATTCAAAATGATTTCAAATGTTTTGGTAAAAATATTTTCAAAAACTTTTCTTCATGAATTAATTTGGGAATTGATTCAAGTACATTCTACAAGATTCCTTCTATGAATCAATTCATGAATCGATTCACAAAATGAAAAATAATTTTTTATAAAAATTTAACTTGTGAGAATGTATTGAAAATATAATTAAAAATTATTTGATTTAAACTCATTTCATATTGTTTATTTTAGTCTCAGATTAATTATTTTAGAAAATTATTTGGATCAAAAACTGATTAGATTACACTTACAAAAGATCCTATAAAAATCAATAAATCCTAAAACTAGGTTGAATCTCTTGAAATCTTCAATATCACTTTATAAATTCTAGGTTTGCAAAAGAAACAAACACTTGAAAGCATATGATTAGATCATGGCATTAAATAAAATTATTTTTTGACATCAAAATTGAAGAAGACATGATAACTAGACTAACGATCTCCCATAGCTAGGCAAATAATTTGAAATTGTAAAATTTACTTTTAAAATACAAGAATCAAGTAAGGAAGGTAGAGAGGCATAATGGTGCGGTGGTGCAGCAATACAAAAGAAAGAGAAGAGGAAAATGAAAAAAAGAAGGACACCTATTATAGTAGTAGAAAAATTCATTAATTTTTCTTGGAAAATCTGTTAGAAGCAATGAACTAAAATTTTAGAATTTTGTATCAAATTTGCAATGAAAAAAATCAATTGGAAAATATTCCTGTCAAATATCTGACAGAATTGTAGAATATTTTTTGTTGGAATTCCGATGGATTAATTTATGTCTCATTGGAAAATAACGACCGTTCACAAGGTTAGCAACCTAACTTTCTTTATCTTCTTAGTCCCCTTATAGCATCTACATCTTCACGAAGTTTGAACAATGCCTTGCAATCTTTCCTCTTGTTTTCCAGATAAAGTTATCGTTGTGCTTCTGTGATATTGGCTTCCAATTCTGCAACACCATTAAAGACTACACCAAGCACAACTCAAAGCCAGAACATAACGTTCATGTAGATGCTCCATGTATCAAAGTTCTTCGTATTCAATACCTAGTGAAAGGAGTCACTTCCACGGGACATTTCGAACCTTTCTCTTGATAGCACTACTTTTGTTGGAGCAAAACTAATCTTATAACTAAAACGCACACAGATTTGGCTAAGTTCAAAGAGAATGAATTCTTACTCAATTCCTTGATACAACAATCAGGCCTTTTATATTGATCAAACTACAAGCTTATTAATCGCACTAATTAACTTCATTTTCCTGACTTTTTAACCAATGAAACCACATTATATAAGGGTATCTTCAGAAATTCTTATTCCTACCTATCCTTGCTAATACTACATGTATATAAGTGTATGAGATAGTATGAATAAGTTTTTTCTCTTTTAATTTTTGGAATAGTATTTTTGTGTATATATAACTATAAGTTGTATGTACATGAACCCGTTGCTTAGGTATATAGATCTATATATCATTGTGATTCTTGAACATTTTGATATATAACACATATTTTCAAATTTTAGTAGGATATGACTCGTGACAATATATAAACTTATTTTTGTCCAATCATATTTGAACATTAATTAGCGACATTATTTTTTACTGTAGAGTTAGAATACTTTGCTATATCGATTGTTTTCATCCAACTGAGACATTATTGTAGATATAAATAATATGTTTCATGAATAAAACGTATCCAATTAGACACAAAATAAATTCATATCTTACTTTGCAAGTTGCTTTTGGAAGACAATATTGGAGAGAAACAACCTGTACTGTTTGGGGCCAATGCAAGGATATAAAATAATGAAAGATATCCTTCGTGGAAGATTCTTCGACCTTTGGGAAATAACAAAGGTGCATCCAAACAAATGTTGACTTTGAATAGCCAATAGGTAAACAATGGGCATGTGACATTTCTTCTCTCTCATCAAAAATGAAAATAACCTAAAAAATGGGGTTCGTAAAATATTTTTTAAGTGAATCTCTCATACAGTTTTACAATACTTTCAAACCTGTAAACGATAGTATCTAAAATATTCACAGTTATTATATAAAATAATCTTATTTTCCCAATTATCTAAATATTTGATTGATGGTTTACATCTTTTGCAGTTTTAGTTCGAAAAATCTTCAACAAAAATTGTGTTGATTTCTATACAATTTTAAGGAAAATCAAAGTTTTTTTTACAAAGGATAGGAAATTGTCAAAAATTAGTAAAACTGAGGTAATTAGAGTATTTTGTTCTTGTAATCAATCATATTTAAGTTCTAACAAGCTTTATGTTCTTAATGTTTCCTTTTTCAATTTCTGATCAATCTGGTTTATATTTCATTTGCTGAAAACAATCTGACTAACTAACATAAAGTATTATATAATAGAGTCAGCAAGTCAAAAAAGCCAGTGGTTTCTTTCTTTCGTCCTTTCTTCTTGACATGTGTTTTCAATCAAGATGTTGAAATAAGATTGTTTTTCTATAATTAGGTGGGGAAGCTTGGGCAGGCGAGGACTAGCTCTTGCACCAAAAGAATAATACGAGCCAGAAATGTTTAACAAAAATTGACATCTTTAATAATTTAATAATGTAATAAAATTTGATGTCATCTTAACAGTTTTATTTTTTTCAAAATTTTGAATTCGAATATAAAATATTATATGTATATCTTAAGTGATAGATGCAAACTTAAAATATTATAAATATTATATATATATATATATATATATATATATTAGACGGTTTCTCATCATAAAAGAATATTTAACAGAGTTGTAATTTTTTATTGAAAATTTAAGCAAAACAAATACAATCACCTTTCTACGGACATAATGAAATTCAGCAAAACTAAAAGCATCTGCACCTAATTCACTTTTTGTTGATGCTTTGATTTGTAGCAAAGATGGGTTTTACTTAAAACTTGGGATTATAATTCTCAAATTAACTTCTTAGTTTTATTTTATTACCAAACTCTTAACATGATTTTCGCTTAATTTATTTTATTTATATAATTATATTATTTAAAATGTAAATAGGATACCACAGTTTTCATATTAAATGAATAATACAAAATCTTAGTCAATAATTAAAATGGTATAACTTGAATGGATATAGTACTAAAAGTTTAATGTTTTACAATATGGTTAGAAATAACTTTCCACAATTTTGACTTGAATAACCTTTAAAAGTCAACCGAATTCATGACTAGGTGAGAGTAAATGCCTGGCTCGAAGTGAACGTCAAGTAATTAGAAATTGCATCTTTCTCTGATTGGAGCCACTAAAGTAAGGCTAAGCGGTAAGTTTTTGGGCCATACGTCTGCTTGCGTGTGGAATGAGTTATTTGAGGTTTTAAAAAGACATTCGAAGTCAGCAAAACTTGGTGTTAACTTGCCACATGGTCCCTCTATGATTCCATCTGATTCTCAGTTCAAAACCTTTTGTCATGACTCTCGGTATTTATCTACGTAGACAAAATGCATAACTAATAATGTATATTTCAATTATAACCTTCATTGTGGGATACTGAATGTGTTTATATGCAAACATTTCACTCCAATTTTGAAATTTGCAAAGAACATGTGCTCTGACTTTCAATAGCCAATCTATATTTTTTTAAAATCTTAAAAGTTCTTTGACGGGAGGTTTGATTCTGAAAACCCTTTTACATCTTTGAAAATATTTTGTGGAAATCCAATATTTTTATATTCAGTTCATAATTAAAAAAATTATTTAAGGATTATTTTTAATTTAATATTTTATCAAAATATTCTTATAAAAAAGTGGATATCATATATTCCAATGATATGAAAATATTTTAATCAGTTTTCTAATATTAATCATAATTGATTAGTTAATTTTTCAGTAATGAATAAATTTTATAGCAGTAGTATTTTTGAAAATTTAATAAAATTTTTAAATATATATAAAGTAATTAAAAAATATTATAATAATTCTAAGAATATTTTTAATTGAATTAAGCATAATAACTTGATATTTCTAAAAATCACATTTCTAGAAATCACAGTTTTATAAGTTTTAAAATTTCTTGGAATACATGAATTCACAATCAGAGTGAATTCTCCCACAGATACAAAAAGGTGGCATTTTTAATTTCTTCAAAGCAAAGCATCCTTTTCATTCAGAGAAGACAATGTTAAAAGTTACATTTGACATCATCGAGATTGAAGTTTGCTCCTCTTAAAGGAGACTAATTAACATCATTTTCTTGGCAACTTGAAAGTTGGACTCATAATGGCTGCATCCCACAGTACATCGAAGAGATTTTTCTTTTTCGTGCAAACTTGGTTGAAATTAACGATTAAGAATGCACACTTTTCGTGGAACATAGAATTTGATGTTCAGTTGATTGACTATGATTATTTGAGCTAACATTGTCAATAGTTGAGATATATAATTTACTTTAAATTTGAAATAACTAATAAATAAGGGACTTTTTTTATAATCTCATGATTAATTATTAAAGATAGATTATACTAACATTTTTTTAGATTAAATTTAATTATGTTTATATTTTAAAAAATATACATTTACATCCTTTATTTTTCTCCATCACTTGCAAAGTGAAATGACTGTACTTTTAAAATCCAACAACAGAGAAATGAAGTTAATAAACATCAAATCAAGAATGGTTCGGATCTTAAAAGGGTAAAACCGTAAAAATATAAAAGAAATGAAGGTTTGGCCACAAAATCTCTTGATTTCTCTTTTGAAAAAGCAATGTCATTAGATTGTGTTGCGTAAGTGTAATGGAAATATAAATTGATTAAGAGACAAACAATCAAAAAAATGTCTCTAAGGTGCTCAGACAATTGTACCACTTTGAATGTAATGTTCATGGATTTAACTATTAACGGAGAGAAAAAAAAAAATCATCAGGATGCACTTATTTTAGTTTCTTTTTTAAGAAAAATAAACTAAACTTTGTAAAATGTACAAAAAATACATTAACATCCTTTCTAATTTAAAAACTATATTGATCTCTCTTCGTATTATGAAATACAGTATACATGAATTCAAAATAGGATTCTTCTTCTTTTTTAAATATTAAAAACACGTATAAGTGGTTAGTGTTAAATTTTAGTTGAATGCCCATTTTATTTTTCTACAAACCTTAAAGTAGTAGGCGCCTCATGCTCATGTGCAATAATTGTTATTCCTTCCTAACAAACCAAATATAAATTGTTCATCATAGTTTAAAATTTCAATAGCACCAATTAAGAGCTTTGATGTCCCCCCCACCTTCTCACCAACCCTAATTTTCTTTTCATTTTGGCCAACAATACATGCAATTAAACTAAACCCAATAATTAGAATCTTGAAAGGACCAAATTGTTTCAAGGTGCTTCTAATTCTAAGCCCAAGGCCAAGAGGGTGACTTCTTGCTCGTCACATACTTCCAAGTATGGTAGCTCTACAACTTTATGGAGTCGAGAGTCATCAAAGACAAAATCTTCTAAAATCTAAATAGGTCATTCTCACATCTTCTCATCTTCATTCATTCACAACCACTCGGCTTTTCTTTCCTCCGCCTCTTCATTTTCTTTTCCTATCCTTTCCCATATTTTCCTTCCAACCAAACATGCCTATTGCTTCCTCAAACCTTACATTTTCCACCTTCTTCTTCCTCTCACTACTAATCTTCCTCACTTTGCCGGGCATAACAAGGTCCGATTACACTTGCCCATATCCATGTTACCCGCCGCCCACCGGCGGCAGCACCAGCACTACTCCAACAACACCTTCAGGGACACAGCCGCCGCCGGCGCCACCACAGTCCGGAACAACGTACCAACCACCTTCTGGTAATGGGTATTACCAGTATATCCCGCCACCACCTTATGGTGGCGGCGGCGGCGGTGACGGTGGTTATAATGGCTATGGCAACCCACCACCGCCGGATCCTATTCTGCCGTACTTTCCATTTTACTACAGAAAGCCTCCGCACATGACAGAAGAAAATTCGGCAGCAAGCAGTGTGCACAAATGGACGGGGATGGTTGCAACAATTAGTCTATTTTCCATGCTGTTTCTTTCTGTATAATTTGGTGAGAAAATCTTGATGTACTGATGAAATTGTTTTCTTTGAAATGAGAAATTAGTGATTATGAAGAATTTGTCATTCAAAATTCAGTTAATGTAAAAGAAAGACTTCAAAATCTTGTTTTGTTTATGTTTTTGTGTGTATTTTCTGCAGGGAGTGGAAGAGAATGAATCAAGAGAAATTTTTGTTTTTTAGGGAAAAAGAGAGAGAGAGAGAGAGAGAGAAGAAAACTGGTGAAAGAAAATGACCAGAGCTTGGAAATTTTGTCATCTGGTGAAGTAAATGAATAAATAAAATTAATTTTATTTAATTTGAGGGGTTTGTCTTAATGCCTGAGATTAGGATATATTGCAATTATCAATTTGGTTGTGTAATCCCCCAAATTTTAACTTTATGTATATAATGAAATATCAATTTATATGATTGAATCATGGAAAAGAAATGACATGAAAAATAATAGACAGAAACTAGCCAGGAAAATTTTATAAGTGCAAGCAACGAATTAATAGGAAATAATTCCTGTAATTTTGAATTAAATTAGTCTTTCTTAATCAACTCAAACCAAAGTAATCAACAAAATCCCATTTAAGATAGATAATGGAAGCCAACTTTTTTCTTCACATAAATATTAGGAAAAAGCTTCGGGAACAACTCTCAGTTTTTATTTTTGAATGTCATTTTTTATTTTTTATATATTAACCAAAAAAAAAAAAAAAACCTTCCGACTATTCACTACGTGTAAATAACTCCTCAAATTAAAATAAAAATGTAAATATTCTACCTAATCTTCATGCCTAAGACTCTCCTTGTCAATATTTAATTCTCAACGCCTTGTGCAATAAGTCATATACTTATGACATGACTAATTCACATTCAAAATACATCTTAATTTATGATTCACCAATTGTAAAAATTGGAGTTCCAATGCCATACATTTTCATCCATTCCATTCCAAAAGTCAAAGATATCTGCTATCAAAACAATTTTTTATGGCTTATTTCCACTTTCCAAATCTAAAATGTGTTCTGGTTCACATAAAAAAAAAAACAGAGTAGTTTTTGCAAGAAATTAAATTTTTCATCAAATAATTTTTTACATGAACTTTGTAAAAAAGTGCTAAAAATTATTTAATTCATATTAAAAATTTAACATTTAAGAAGTAGAATTTATCTAGAAATAAGATAAATAACTTTTCAAGTTTTAACAAAAGTGAAAGTATAACTTCTTCTATTTTTTTTTTAAGTTAATGATCAATCAAATAATTTAAATATTTTCTATTTCTTAAGAAATTGTATTTTTTTGTAAAATTTTCTACAAATCAAACTATCCTTGGGTACTATTTTGAAAATTTAAAGAGCTATATTTTCACCATGAATAATAGAAAAGAATTCGATATAGGATTTCTTGTTATCATTTACATATTTAATTAATTGCTACTTTTATAGAGGTGCACATTTTTTAGAATTTGAATTTTAAAGTGGTCCCCCAAATGGGTATCTTGTGGCAGCAAAAGGTCATATAAAAAAACAGCCGTAGGCAGTATGTGCTCTCTGGAGATAAAAGCATGGATCTATCTGCTCACGGC
This sequence comes from Saraca asoca, assembly GCA_026873985.1. Taxonomy (NCBI): domain Eukaryota; kingdom Viridiplantae; phylum Streptophyta; class Magnoliopsida; order Fabales; family Fabaceae; genus Saraca; species Saraca asoca. The sequence goes on from JANHAO010028361.1 coordinate 8,574, forward strand.
TCAATGTTGAGCTTCTCGAGGTTCACAATGAACGAAGGTGAGAATAAAAGTTCAATGAACATCCACTTAGTGGAAAGCAATATGCCATTCTCATTACTTTACCATTAGTTTATATGCACTGTTAATTTAAATATCTGATAAATTTTTTGAAGGTGATAAAACCCTTGTACAAGTTCAAGGAAAAGTTAGCTTATGTAATGGCTCATAAGCATTTCAAGTAAACTTTTAGTTTCATGAAAAATCTCATGAATTATGGAGAATAGAATCAATCAGAACTTATAAAACACTCGAGATCTTTGATTTCGTGTTTGGAATAAATATAAAGAATAAAAATATGATCTTTGGGTTGCAACACCTTAATAAAAGAGAGAGTGACTTTACTAGTTTTGAGGATTTGGATAAAATCTCGTGACTTCTAATAGTCATGAATTCAAATCCCCTTTTAACATTAATTGTCCTTCTTAATGAATAACCCTTCTTAGAGATTTTTTGACGTTCAAAGATTAGTTGAATTACTGTCTGTCAGATCTGATTAAATTAAATTTAGGAGTGAAACCTCTCCTTCCTCCATTCTTATCACCAGAAGAAGGACATCATGGGACCCTTCTCAAAGATTACCATTAAATTGTTGTCTCTACCCGTCACAAAACATTAAATAGACAACAAATTTTCTGTACTATCTCTAATTAAAACATTATCTTTGCAATGCAAATTTCAGTTGGCATAAAATGGCAAATTTCAGTGAACAGATTAGTAATAGAGAAAATCCCTTCTATCTTTCTGCATTCTTCTTTTGCTTCCTCGTGCTCTTTCCAGAACTACATAATTCAAATATATCAAGTTCAATACATAGACATGATCATTATCAAAGATACAAAATATTCATCATTGAATATAAGAGGCCTAAAATGTAAAATACAGACAACTAACTTGCAAACTGATACAAGAAGGAAAATTTCAACAATCAAAAGAGAAAAGCTCGTGTCCATATTCTGCTAGTTTCTAGTAACTAATGTGAATCAGGATGATAATTCTAACAATAATCTTCCCCCAGGCAAAGATAAGTTCGAAAATTATCATTTACAAATCAGATTCTTCAATAAGTACATTTATTGATAAATAAAATCAAAACACTTGAAAATCTTCTATGCTCATGCTCAAATGTCCTAAACAGCAAGACAGTTATTATTTATGCCACCGAATGCTTACATGCTCATGCTGGCATTCATCAACCGTGGTAATACCAACTGAATTGGAAATGGTAATCTGGATGATTAAGGAAATACCTTCAACCGGAAATCATAAATGTGGTTTTTGACACGATACCGTCAGCCTTCAATATGCATCAACTAATAATAATATCTGTGTTGTAGGATTATTCCTCAGTTTTACTGCATTTCATGCAGAAATCAGAGAATGTAGCCCTACAAAAAGCAGAACATAGCTTGCAAAGCAAAGAACCAACACTTTCAGGAAGCAACACGTACAGCAAGATTACCAATTTTAGAACTGCTTCTTAGGCCAACAGTCCTCCTAATCTCATTGCTTCGCTTTGGGGTTTCGACCTTTAGCTTCTCTTCATTGCTTTGTCTTTTTGCCCCCTTACTAGTCTCTGATACTCTTTGCTTTTGCAATGTAGCCTTTGCCCGCTCATTCTTCCCTAAACTTCTGGATTTTGTCACAGACTCCTGAAGGGAGCTTTTGTTGGTTGATGGGTCCGGGAAACTTGAACTAGTTTCAGAAGCATCAGTTGCAGCACACTTTCCAACTGAGGCTTTGGTATGGTCATTTTCTGTCCTCGAATTTGAGAGCGACGTTGCATCTGCTTCACTCCCCTCACACTTTGGCTTGTTCTGTGCTTTCTTAGTTCTAGTGTTGTCTGGTTTTGCCTATGATTGAGAAATGAGAATCCATAATAGTTCAGTTAATTGCATTCAAATAGAAAAAAGAAAAAGGGGGGGGGGGGGGGGGGAGGGAGAGAGAGCAAAAAATGTTTAGGACCTTCCTCTCCTTGATAGACAATAATCCTTCATTAAGTTGCTGCTCTAGATTCT
>JANHAO010028362.1:0-10627 GCA_026873985.1 Saraca asoca
AAAATATAAGATAAGAGGAGAAGAAGAAGAATGATGCAAAAGAACAAAGAAAGAACTAAAGAAAGAATAGAGATTATGCAGATGCGGATGAAAGAACGCAAAGAAAATAACGTAGATATAAGGATTAAATAAAGATCAGCAAAAGAAAGAAAAGATGATGCAGATTAAAAGATATAAAAATTGAAGAAAAGATATGCAAATAAAATAAAAAGAGAAAGATAAAGAGGAAGAAGAAAGTATACTAAGAATAAGAATGAAAAACTCTGGAAAATAAAACTATAGCTTCTTCAAAATCTAGAAATAAAATCTGTATAAACTGTTTGAAAGGAAACCTAAAGCAAGAGAGAAGAGAGAACTAGTCTAAGCCTTGAGAAAGGATTCTAAATTATACATGGATAAAACTGATTACAAAGGGCCCTATTTATAGCCTTTTTATGCGTTCACCATGGTTGTGTTTTGAAGCATGGGTTAGGTGTGTTGCATGAGATCACGTTTATCAGATTAAAACATGCCAGCTTGTTACACGGCCATGCTCTGGGCATGATCTTTGATTCCTTTTTAATTTCTTCATCAGGCTTCTTACAGCACCTAACATGGCCTGGCCATGTTCGATGGCACGGCCATGCTAGGTGATTTCTTTACTTTTTCTTTGATCCTTGCTTGTTTCTTGCATGGATTCTGCTTCTATCTTTTCCTTGATCTAAATGCAACTTCATTCTTTGGGTTTCTTTCTCCTTTTCAAGTCTTTTTGTCATCCTGCATAAAAAAATATAAACCAAGAGCAGTATCGTGGACAAAATATAAAATCAAAGTAAAGATACTAAGAAAACACAAAATACTATCAACAAATGGACTAAAACTACCTTATTTTTATGCTCTTTTTCCCATTTATCACAATATATTCTAATGTTTTATCTGAATCTATATATATATATATATATCTTATTTGTAGCAATTTTTATTCATTTGCAAGCTTCTTCTATTACCATATTTAATGGTTTAAAATTCTCTGAAAGGAGTGAGTAAGTCAATTTTCATTTAGGTGTGTTGGATCTTGACTTGGCGCTTCTAGAAGAAAAGCTCACTGCCATTACTGATTTGAGCAGTGAGGATGAGAAGTCCAGACATAAAGCATGGAAATGGTCTAACAAATTGAGCTTTATGCGGATGACTATTGCAAACAACATTAAGACTACTATTCCACAAACTGAAAATACAAGGAATATTTAAAGTTTATGGATGAACATTTTCATCCTACTGACAAGTCACTAGCTAGTATATTAATGGCAAAACTCACGACCATGAAGTTTGATAGGTCGTGAAGTATGCAAGAACATACCATTGAGATGGTTAATATTGTAGCAAGATTGAAGACCTTAGGAATGGCTGTGGATGACTCTTTTATGGTTTAATTTATTCTAAACTCACTGCCTCCTGAATGTGGTGCTTTTCAAATTAACTATAACACTATTAAGGACAAGTGTGATGTTAATGAATTGACTAGTCAGTGACTCCATCAACCTCACTGTTCAAGGAGCTGGTAAAGCATTGAAAGCAAAAGCCAAAAGTTTTAAGAAAAAGAAAAGGCCTGTTAAAGCTCCTCAAATTGATAAAAAGGAATAGAATGATGATAAGTGTAAGTTCTATAAGAAAGAAAAACACTAGTAGAAGGATTGCCCTAAATGCAAGGCTTGGTTCGAAAAGAAAGGTATATTAAATACTTTTGTATAGTTCGAATCAAACTTAATTGATGTTCCTCATAATACTTGGTAGCTTAATTCTTGTGCTACTACTCATGTGTCCAATATGATGCAAGGATTCCTTATAGTCAAAACCATAAGCTGAAATGAATATTTCTTATATATAGGAAATCGTATGAAGGCTACAATTGAAGGCATATGGACTTATGTTTGATTATAGATATTGGTTATCATTTAGATCTATTACAGACTCTCTATGTACCTTTAATTTCTATGAACCTTATTTCTCTTTCAAAACTAGATGTTTGTCAATTTGGTTTTAATTTTGGACATGGTTATTTTAGTTTATATAAGAATTCTAGACTTGTTAGTTCTGATGCTCTTACTGATGGTTTATATAAATTGAAACTTGATGATAAATTTGCTGAATCATTGCTTACCATGCATCAAAATATTGGAATTAAGCATAATATGCTTAATGAAATTTTAGCTTACTTGTGGCTTAAGCATTTGGGTCACATATCCAAAGAAAGACTAGAAAGATTGGTAAAGAATGAGATTTTATAGAATCTAGATTTTACTGATCTTGGTTTATGTATAGATTGGATTAAGGGAAAGCAAACTAGATATAATAAGAAAGGAGCCACAAAAAGCACTCAGCTTCTTGAAATTATACACACTGATGTGTGTGGACTTTTTGATACTCCATCTTTTGGTGGAGAAAAGTATTTTATTTATCAATGATTTTTCATATTATGGATATATTTATTTGCTTAAAGAAAAATCTCAAGTAGCAAATGCTTCTGAAGTATACATTAATAAAGTTGAAAGGCAATTATACAAGAAAGTAAAAATTCTAAGGTCTGATAGAGGGGTGAATACTATGGGAAATATGATGAAATAGGACAATATCCAGGTCCATTTGCAAAACTTCTTAAAAGACATGGCATATGTGCACAATATACTATGCCATACATACCTCAACAAAATGGTGTGGTAGAAAGGCATAATCGTGCTTTGATAGATATGGTTAGGAGTATGATAAGTAATTTATCATTACCCAAATCATTGTTGATGTATACATTAAAAATAACAGTGTACTTGCTAAATAGGGTTCCCAATAAGGTAGTTCCAAAAACTCTTTTTGAGTTGTGGACAAATAAGAAACCCAGCTTAAGATACCTGCATGTTTGGGGTTGTCCAGCAGAAGCAAAAGTTTGTAATCCATATGAAAGAAAGCTAAATTCTCAAATAGTTAGTGGTTACTTTATTGGTTACCCAGAGAAATCTAAAGGGTACATATTTTATTATCCTAACCATAGTCCAAGAATAGTAGAAACTAGTAATATGAAATTCCTTAAAAATGGTGAAGTCAATGGGAATAGGGAACAACAAAATGTTGATATAAAGGAAGTTAAGGTAAATGTTCCTTTATCTGTGAGTGTTCCTTCACCCATTGTTATTCTAATTGTTGAAGAACATCATAACAACACTAAACAACATTTGAATGATAAAACACCCCTTGAAGAAACTGACTCACAAAGAACTGATGCAAATGAGTTACAAGAAATACCTTTGGGAAGATCTCAAAGAATAAGGAAATCAGCTATTCCAAGCAATTATGAGACTTATTTGCAAGAATCAAATCTTGATATTGGAATTAATAAAAATCTTGTTTCATTTTCACAAGCTATAGAAAGTGATGAGTCAGAGAATTGGATTGATGCCATGAAATAAGAGTTAAAATCCATGTATGAAAATGATGTCTGGGATATCATTAACTTGCCAGAAGGTTCCAAATGAGTTAGGTGTAAATGGGTCTTCAAGACCAAGCATGACTTGAATGGCAATATTGAATGATATAAGGCTAGACTCGTTGCTAAAAGATACACTCAAAAAGATGGCATTGATTATAAAGAGACATTTTCACCTATTTCAAAGAAAGACTTATTATGTATTATCATGGCACTGGTGGCTTATTATGATTTAGAGTTACATTAGATGAATATGAAAATAGTCTTTCTAAACCAAAATCTTCAAGAAGAAGTTTATATGGTCTAACCTGAAGGTTTTCCAATTGAAGGAAAAGGTCATTTGTTATGTAAACTTAAGAAATCAATATATGGACTTAAACAAGCTTCCAAGCAATGGTATATTAAGTTTAATGATACCATCACCTCTTTCAATTTTAAAGAGAATCTTATTGATCATTGCATATACCGAAAGATCAGTGGGAGCAAAATTCTATTTTTAGTCCTATATATTGATGATATCTTGCTTGTCACTAATGATTTGGGCATGCTACGTGAGACAAAAGACTATCTCTCAAAGAATTTTGAAATGAAAGATATGGGTGAGGCATTCTATATGATAGGAATTGAAATATTCCATGATAGATCACAAGGATTGTTGTGATTGTCTCAAAAGGCCTATATTGAAAGAATTCCAAAGAGATTTAATATGGAAAAATGTTCTGCTGGAATTGTTCCAATTCAGAAAAGCAACAAATTTAGTCTTATGCAATGTCCAAAGAATGATATAGAATGAAAACAAATGGAATTAATTTCGTATGCTTCTATTATAGGAAGTCTAATGTATGTGTAAACCTGTACAAAATCGAATATTAGTTTTGCGGTTGAAATGCTAGGCAGGCATCAAAGTAAACTTGGAATTGATCATTGGAAAGCTATAAAAAAAGTTTTAAGATATCTTAAAAGCACCAAGAATTACATGCTCATGTACCAAAAAACTAATCACTTAGAAATGATTGGTTACTCAGATTTAGATTTTACAAGATGCATTAATAGTAAAAAGTCCACTTTTGGTTATTTGTTTCTTCTTAGAGAAGGAACAATATCATGGAAGAGTGCTAAGCAATCTATTATTTCCTCATCCACTATGGAAGTAGAATTTGTGGTATGTTTTGAAGCCATAATTCATGCATTATAGCTATGGAATTTGATTTCAAGACTTGGGGTTGTCAACACCATAACCAAGCCGCTAAAAATTTACTGTGATAATTCTACAGTAGTGTTTTTCTCTAAAAACAACAAATCCTTAAAGGTGCCAAGCATATGGAATTAAAGCTCACTGTTGAAAAAGCATGGCTAGAATAAGTACAAAGATATTTTATTACAGCAATAGGATACTTGTGAACATCCAAAGCTCACTGTCACTATCATTAGAGTTGAACATTTAGAATAACACCATTTTCAAATGCTTGTATCACAACACATTCACTAGCCAAAGTTAGAGACTAATGATTTTTCTGTTCCAAAACTTGTCTGACTATTTTGTTACACCTTTGCATATTTAGGTTTTGACCACATGCACAACATCAAAACAAAATCAAGTATGAAAAGTCCATATTAAAAACTTGTCTAAGAACCTGATATTTTTATTGGATTTGACCTCATAATCAGATAAGTCAACATTACTTTCGAGTTAAATAAGTATTTTGTTTGATTGCCACGAAAATAACAAGATGTTCTAGTTTATTTGTGTATATTGGTTTGTTTGGAATTTTATTTTTCTATTGCACTGTAGACTTGCATTTTGTTTCTTTTTTTGCTTTGTGTATTTAAAAATGTGATTTATGATATGTATATTGGTTTTGAATAAGTATGTTTCCTTATGCCAATTATTCTCTCTGGTCTGTCACTCATTGCCTAGCTTGTTCTAGTTATAAATAAAGGTAGTATGACCTTTTTTTTTTCTTTTTTTAATACTATATGTGGTTGCGAAATTATACCATCTCCTCTTAGTGAAATTCATAAAAGTTCACCAACTAATATTTGAAAGGTACCCTTTTGGTGCAAGTTTGTTTTGAATCAAATGTAACTAATGTACCATCAAATACTTGGTGATTAGACAATGGTGCTACAATTTATGTGTCAAATTCCTTACAAGCAATGAGAAACCTGAGGAGCCCAAATGAAGGGGAGTTTATTATCCGACTTGAAAATGGCTACAGTGTACAAGTAGAGCACATAATAGATATTTCTTTATGTTTATCTTCTAGTCATGTTTTAGAACTAAAGAACACTGTTTATATACCTTCCATGAGAAGGAATTTGATTTTGGTTATTGCATTTGACCTTAATTGATATTCATGTCATTTTGAAAATAGAAAGTTTGATTTATTTTATAACTCATGTGCGGTTGGTTCTAGTATATTGTCTGATGGATTATATAAAACTAATTTTGATCCTAATTTCATAAATGTGATTAATCTTGTAATTGGCAAGAAGAGAAAAAGAGTTAGTGAGAATTCCTCAATGTTATGGCACAGGCATTTTAGACATATTTTTATAGAGAGAATGCAAAGGTTGATAGCAATAGAAAACAGGAAGCCCTAGAATTAATTCATATCGATATCAATGGGCCTATTACCCCTGCTGTTATGGGTGGTTACAAATACTTCATTACCCTGATAGATGATCATTCTAGATTTGGATAGGTAGAATTGCTTACTGAAAAATTTGAATCATCGTATGCTTTCAAAGCTTTTAAAGCTATGGTTAAGCTTAGACATGGAAAGAAAAATAAAAGTATCAACTCTAATAGAGGTGGTGAATACTAAAACAAGTATGATGAGATTAAGAGAAACCAAGGTCCATTTGCCAGATATTTGCAAGAGTGTGGCATTTAAGCTAGTTACACAATGCCTAGAATAACTGAACAAAACAGTATAGCAGAGCGGAGAAACTAAACATTCATGGACATGGTCATATGTATGCTTGCTCATTCTTTGTTGCAAGAATTTTTATGGGGTGATGCTTTAAAGGCTGTTGCCTATATTATGAATCAAGTGTCAAGCATGTCTATCCCTAAAACTCCTTATGAGTTATTAAATGGTAAAAAGCCTAGTCTTAGGCATTTTCATGCCTAGGACTACAAGGCAAAGGTAAAATCTTATATTCCTTCAATAAAGAAACTTGATTCTAAAGCCATCTCTGGGTTCTTCAAAGGCTATTGCAATGACTTAAGAAGCAGCAAATTCAACTCATACAACTAAAGTGATCTAATCAAATAGAGTCATTTATTTTAAGGATGAGCTAGATAGTAGGAGTCAAGTATCGCGCATCACCACTTTCAAAGAAGAAAGTGTCATAATTTCACTAGCGCCACAAGATATAGGATCATCTTCCATCATCCCATAGGTTTATCCAATACAACTTATGATAGAAGATATGGAACTAGGGGAACTAGTTGTGGACATTCCTTAGAGAAGATCTAACAAAACAAGCAGACTAACAATTTTAGGTGATTATGTGGTCTATTTGCAGGAACTTGAATATGATGTCAATGAAAACACTGATCCCACTAGGTTTGCCTAGACCATATCCATTCCTAACTCTTCAGGGTGGATTAGTGCAATAAAATATGAATTGGCCTCAATGCATGGGAAACAAGTGTAGGATCTAGTTGAATTACCTGTTTGTTACCAACCAATTGAATATAAATGGGTTTTAAGACTAAGAGAGATGCTCAAGGGGAAATTGAGGGGTACAAGACTAGGCTTGTAGCTAAAGGCTACACACAAAAGGAAAGCATAGATTACAAAGAAATTTTCTAATCAGTCTCTACTAAGGACTCATTTTGAGTTATTATAGCGATGGTAACTCATTATGATTTTGAGTTACATCAGATGGATGTTAAAATAACATTCTTAAATGGAGACTTGTCAGAAACAATTTATATGAGACAACTAAGCAATTTCCAAGAGAATAGCAAAGAACACCTTGTGTATAAACTGAGAAAGTCCATATATAGCTTAAAACAAACATGTAGACAATGGTATCTCAAGTTTAGTGAGATAGTGACTTCTCTTTACTTCAAGAAAAATAGTGCAGACTAATGCATTTATATGATGATAAGTGTGGGCAGTTTCATAATACTAGTACCATATGTTTGTGACATAATGACCTTTCAAGCAATAATTTAAACCTATTGACTAAGATAAAGCAACTGCTATATGAGCATTTTGAAATGAAAGATCTTAGAATGCTTCATTTGTATTAGGCATAGAAATTCACTATGACAAATCCTGAGGTGTACTTGACTTGTCTCAGTGATCATATATTAAGAAAATCCTAAAAAGGTTTAACATGTCAACATACTCTCAAGCATCAGCACCTATACAAAAAGGTGAAATTTTTTCAAAAACCCAATGTCCTCAAAATGATGAAGAAAGAGAAAAGATGAAAAAAAAATCTCATATGTGTCAGTCTTAGGTTGATGTATGCTCAAGTATATACCTATCTAGATATAGTTTTTGTTATAGGTGTACTGGGAAGATACCTGAGTGATCTTAACCAAAGACATTGAACTATAGTTAAAAGAATGATGAGGTACCTATAGGGTACAAAAGACTACATGCTGACCTACAAAAGATCAGAAGATCTCAAGGTTATATGCTACTCAGACTTAGATTTTGTAGGTTGTCTAGATGATCATAAATCAACATCTAAATACATCTTCATAAGAGTAGGAGGAGTTGTGTTATTGAAAAGTGTCAAGCAATCAATTAAAGCAATATCTACTATGGAAGCAAAGCATGTCACATATTATAAAGCTACTCATAAAGTTGTATGGTTAAGGAATTTCATTACTGATTTGAACATAATTGAGAACATCTTAATGCCCTTAACCATCTACTATGATAATGTTGCTGCTGTTAGCTTCTCTCAGAACAATAAAAGCTTTGCACATACGAAACATTTTGATGTTAAGTACCAGTTTGTGAGAAAGAAGATATGTACACGAGCTTGTTACTTGTATTGAACATGTTTCCATGAATCATATGCTTGCACATCCACTAACCAAGGGCTTAACAATTAGAATGTATCATAATCATGTAAATAATATGGGTTTGGCTAAATCCTTTGTTGTATAAGGTTAGTAGGAGTATTGTATCTAATGTAATCACATTAAATCTATTGTAAATCTCTAAAATATGTTAAATGAATATTCATTATTTTGCCATTTGTTATTATTGTGCACAATTTTTCTTGATTATGGTATGTAGTTTAGAGATATTTAGACCCTGTCTCACCATTAAATTGAGAATATTGATTCTCATTTAGCATCTTGGGTGAATGCTAGGGACCATTATGTGGAGATTTACATAAAGTCACAACTATCGCTATGTAAGTCTTATTATGCACATCTAATGTCTTAGTTAATGAGGTGTAAGTGTGCAATATGTATGACATTACTATACCCTTTCAAATATTATGTTCTATATTATTAGGTACTTATGTTTTCAACAAACCTATGGATGTAATAGGACCACAATAATTTACTTTGATATTAAAGAAAAGTGACCACATATTATAAATTATAGGGACCAAGAGGAGGATTGTTAGAAATTTGTAATTTGTACTATCTATATTTTATAATATTATTTAAAGTTTAACGTCAAAATGAATTATTAGGCCCTTTTTATGATATTATATGTTGGGTTTTTGCAGGGTATTAAATATAGATTACAAAATTTGGGTGGATCCTATAATGGGTAAGATCTTGACCCAGTGTTATATTAAAACGATATGTCCCTACTCTATACTGTTAATTAGAGACAATTTTCTCTCATCAGAAAGTTATAAAGTCTTTCCCAAAATTGAAAAAACTAAGGATTGCTAGAGGAAGGACTTTGTTAACTACAGATTGATAGAGGAGGGATTTTGCCAACTACCCAAATCAGCTTAATGGAAAATATTGTGAATTCAGGTAAGGCTTATTATTAGCTTCATCTTGTTTCTAATCCGCAATTCAAACATGTCATATTAACATAATTCTAATATATATTTTCAAATCTATATTTCATTTTATCATAACCACCATTTTGTCATTACATTCTCCTTTTAGGAAATTTATCATCTTCCACTACAAATCTTCAATATATTGAAATGTATCCATATATGAATTGTAACCTATCAAATATTAGTATAGTGTCATGTAAGTCTATCGATATTTGTTAGTCCACGTGTCATTTACAAAGAAAATACATAAAAGATTGGGAAGTAATTCATGTCCTCTTGACTTTATACTCCCTTGTCTCCCTACTAATTACCAATTTAATTTTAATCATTTTCTTTGATTATTTCTTAACAAATCAGTTTATTATTAGTTAAACATTAATTCATGTACATAAAAACTACATATTTGATGTGAGAAAATGTTTCAATGTTTGCATGATTGAGTACTTATTTCTATCCTTGCCCAATGACTTGTGAATTAGTTCTTACTTCTTTCAAATTATGTATGTGACATATGTTCCATATTTTTCTAATCTTATTAACTGTGTAATTCAAGTTCAACTCTTGACCAAGTATGTGAGGGATTTCAATTCTTCAATCTCGAATCTTGCCCATCAATCTAAAGTTAAAATTTTAGGATGATCTTGTTGTGATTAAAACTAAGGGGCTAAATTCACAATAATTTTAAAGTCAAAGCACTAAACTTACAATTAAACTCTTTCATTTGTTTATTTGACTTAGCCATCTTTTAATATGTTGCTTATGCTTAAATTTTTATTTTTTTTTTGTTAAGGTGGACTTGTTATAGACATTACTCGTTAAAGTTTCACCCCTCATATAGTGATTTTATATCATGGATATGTTATATCAAAATAATTGTTATGAAGAATCATATTTTGTATAAATTATTAATTTGAGATGAACTCAAAATTCTAGTTTAATTAATTGCGAGATGTCTTAGAAAAGATATCAACATTATCTAAAGGAGGCCATCGAGGTTTTCCATACTTTCTACTAATGGCATTCTATTTAGTGCCACTATTGCCACCATGATTGTGTTGGTAATATGTATTTTGAGCTATAATCTCATTTATTATACATGTGGATTCTAGAGATAAGATGGACCTGGTTGCATGGTGGGAGAACCTTGGATTTGAAATATCC
>JANHAO010028363.1:0-10631 GCA_026873985.1 Saraca asoca
CCGAAACTGATACTTTTCAGTTTAGTCCCTAACGAAAATTTCAAGTTAGTCCTTCCAAATTTCAAAATTTTATATTTAATTTTTCTCTTTTTATTTTCTTAATTTTTCGGGTGTTACAGAAATATTTACCCAGTATCATTCTCAAACCTTTGCTATTTTCTTCTTTGTTATTTTTTATTCTCTTTATTGTCTTGGATTATTGCATATCAAGTCTATCTTTGATCAAGGTATAGAACTTCATTTTTCTTACACTATATTCATTTCTTCCTCATCAAGTTATGTTGATGTTTTTTTTTTCTTTTTACTTTTTTTTGCTTTGTACTTTGTTGATGATTTATATTTTTAGGTTTAACTTTTTTTTTCCTCTTTTGTTTCTTAGTTTAATTATCAAAAATGTTTTTAATGAGGCGGTATTTTTTAGGCTATTTTTTTGGTGTAGATTATTTGATCATATGTCTTGTTTTGTATCACTTGACAAAGTGGTTATGAATATGTGTAAGATTTTCCTTGTAATCTACATAGTAAAATTGAAACTTTGAATGTAACCATTTCTCATTTAATATCATCAAATGCAGTCTATAAAAATTGTAAAAGCTATTTTCCTATTCAAGATAAAAATAATATAATAGTTTTGTAAAGTTAACTTGTTTTTCTTTTTTTCTTTTAAACAGCTAGATGGATCCCTCAGCATGCTGAGAAGGATTTAAGAGGTAATATTCTTATCAAGGAAATGACCTTTATACGTAATAGAGGAGAGAAGATGAATGTTGACTTAAATTCTAAAGGTCGGGCTACTGGGCTTACAAGTTCAAAATATTAGAGTTATATTGAAATGTTGACATGCACAAACTAGAAATAAGTACCAAAAGACATCAATAATAACATTTGATAGGATGTCTTGGTATATATTACTTCAATTTTATTTAAGATATGTATAATTATCTTCTTAAGATAATTATATATAAGTATAATCTATGTGTGTGTGGTTTTGTAGATCATATTTGATATTGATGTAGGAAGGAGAAAAGAAGTCTTAAAGCTTATCGAGGAGTGGTGGAAGGACTTCAAAAAACATTTGACAAGGGATCACATCACCATCAAGAGGAAAGGTGATGTAAACCCCCTTAAGAAATAGAACTTCCTCAATTAATAAAGTATAAGATGAATTTATGAAACGGTGCCAATCCAAGGCTTTTCAAATAATTTTGGCCATCTGACCTCATATTTTCTTCAACTATATATTATGAGTAATTTGATCATCTTATCAATTATATTTTTTTGGTCAAAAAGGTATGAGTAAAGCCAATAGGGAGAGACAAGTCAAAAATAAATATAAACATAGGCTTTCTTATGGCAAATATGTGAAGCTTAAGCAACTTTGTCAAAGGAAAAGCTTGCAGAACAACAAGCTTTCAATCAGTCCAATCCACAAGTTATTTCAATATCTCGACATGAATTGTGGAAAAAAGCCAAGGTCAATACAAAAAGTGAATATATGACTGAAGAAAGCCAAATAGTTGTCAAGAAAATTATAAGTAATTTGCAAGTTTTAATTGCTCAAGTAATTATAAGTGTTAAGTTATGAAATAAATATTCTTAATTGTATACATGCTACAAAATTCTCTCAAACAACAACCGACCCAAGAAGATTTTACTCCATCTAAAAGGATGGACATATTAATAGATATGCTAGGAACTAAAGAGCATCCAAGTCATGTTAAAGAGGTTACGGGAAGAGTGGGTCTCAATGCCTATTTTGGAAGATCATCAAAGCATTTATGAGGATCATCAGTTTTTGTAAAGGATCTTATTGTAGATGTTACTGCTTGAGTAACATAAAAGGTAAGAAAGGAGATTACTACTCAATCAAGAGAGGAGATTTGGGCCGAGATGGAAGAAATTTAGAAGATGTTTACCTACATTCAAAAGATAGGCATGCAGTCACTCTCAAACCCAAAGCCTATTCGTGATAAGGTAGAAATGCATCATGTTTTCCCACTTAGTTGTGCAAGAGCCAGCCATTTAAGAAATGCCAACCCATTTGCAAAGTTGTCAGAGGTAAATGACTATTACTAAAAACTTAAACTTCATTTATTATGTAAGTAGTTTTTAATATTTTCTATAAAAAAATAACATTATAATTAACGATTTTAGTTTTATTTTTTATTTATATGGGAAGGAGTCAAATGCCTTCTAGCTTAGTGCTCGAAGGACATACAGTGATATATGGAAAGGTTTTTCATAGTCACATTGTCACGACCCAAAACCTTGGCCATGATCGACATGAATATTAACCCCTTTGTTAATAAGGAACAACCTGTAATCACTTATTCCCATTTATATTCATCTCAGTTTTCCTAATCATATTCATTTGAATCTCATTAGTTGACTAAAAGATAATAAACTTTAGAGTGAAAGAGAAGCACATAGAAAATAAACATATTTATAATTTACACTGACATTGCCTAACAGTCACATGCCATATTGATACATAGTTCTACAACTTACATACAGTTTTCAAAAAAATAACTTTCCACCATCTATGCGACCTAGAAATTACTCCCAAGATACTCCATATCTTTCTCAAAATAGGGCAATTAAAAATAGTTAGATCAATCTATATCTTATCATAACTTTAAAAGTATAGTTTAATATAACTAAGCCATGTGGCCCTTTTATCTACCAGTTTTTCAAAAAAAGTCAGCAAAATATATAGTTTGATGGTAGACATCTAAGAGTTAAACCATCCTAGAGCCATTATAAGAAAGATATTGAGCGGTTCCATGAGATTGAGTTTTACCTCATGAAATACCTCACACCCCACCAAATTTAAAATGATAATATAATGTATCTTAATTTAATATGTTCTTAGGGGACTAGACACCATGGTGGTAAAAACGTCAACGGTAATTTCTATTGGATCATTATCCATTCTTACTTTTTTGTGGGAGGCTTAATGGCAATGTCTTGAGAATTTGAAAAATTAATCTATAGAAGAATGAGTCTAGGGCTTAGTGAGATAATATGTACCAAACTTATAAATTTATCCAATAATATAACATATATATAAGTACATCCATACTATAATCGAATAATTATTTCTTATATAATTTTCATAAGTAATCATTAAGTTTAGCGACTCACTTGTAAAAGGAATCACATTATATTATTCTTAGCACATTATACCAAATCAAGGCTCTCATGGATGTATGCTGCCATTCTTTTCATTATGTATTTCAATCTCATGATATCATATTTTAGCATTCCATATGATCACAATGTAGGTGAAAGCAAATACATAACAATAACTATAAACCTCCTTATTACTCCAATCTAGCCTTTTCCCACTTATCCCAGCCTTTTCCCTCCAAGCTAGACTTATCCCATTGATTAATGTCAGAACGTGCAAATCCAAGATCCAATTTATTATTCTCATCACATCCCATCATTCGCATTTCAAGTCTCATAAGAGCTTTTAAGCATTCAATGATATCATTCTTGTAATAGATACATCATCAAATTTACATTATCACATTTCATCATCATTCATGATATCATATACCATTTTGAATCTCATGAAAATTATCAAACATTAAACAATATTACTCTTAGAATAACTATATCATAACATTCTCATTCAATCACAATCCTAGCTATATGAGTACGTTCTATTGCAAATGCACCATATATTTTTTCTTTTATCATCATATGACTACTAAGATTACTTTCATATTAGTAATGTATAGCCAATTGTTAAATCCAAAGTTATTAGATTTATTATAAATTACTTATTTAAGATTTCTTAGTTACTATACTTGCTTTAGTAGGGATTTATATAAGATTAAACCAAAGGATTAGGAAATATTTTAGAAAGAAGTGAAGTTAGGCTGAAAAATGTGAAAATTTTTGAAAGTGTGATTAGAATCATGAGTAGGATCATTAAAGAAATTTGAGTAAAATTACAATTAGAATCAAAAAGTTAAATTGTGAAAGGTTCGATTCTACTCAAGGAAATTCAATTAAAAATACAAGTCTACTCACCAAAATATGCAACCTTTTAAGAAGGCCAAATACAAATGTGATCAAAATCACAATCAGAATTAAAAAAAAAAAAGATAGGAAGGATCGATTCAAATCACTCAAATCTAGTTTTAATTTCAATTCAGATCATAAGAACAAATTATTGAGTTTCTACGAGCATGATTACAGATTCAATTAAAAAAAAAACCAATTCTACACTACACCATAGGATTTCAACACAATATATTTTGAGAGCTTAAACAAGTATGACACTAAGCTATTCCAATCCAATAGGAAATTAATCATTATATTAACAAATCCATTTAGTCTTAAGTCTTACCAGACAATCACAAAAGAAAAAAAAACCCATTTTGTCAACTTATATCAATAATTAATAGATCACAAGCAATAAACATACTATATTTCATAAGAATAATAAGAATTACTCACATATAAACTATAAACATAAGATCATTACTCATCCCACAGAAAATCTTTAATACTCTTTATGAACATAAAGAGGAGCATATTAGCTTTTTAGCTATATTAAGGTTTCTCTTTCAGTAAACAATTATATATTATTTAATTATGGTTTCATTGCAAAGAAACAAACTAAATATATAAGATTTAAGCTCTAAACTTTAGAAAAATCTCATGGGTTCTTGAAGTGAACAGTAATATAAATAGTAACTGTAAACTTAAAAAATTCATATTTTAAGTTATACTTAGTAATCAATATGATTTTGCAGTCAAATTAAAGATAAAGAAAAGATGATTCAACTATAAAAATAAGAGAAAATAATAAGAAGAGTTAGAGGACTTACTTGAGAGAGTATGAATGTAATGAAAAAAGCTCGAGCTTAGAGAAGAAGAAAAAGAGGGTTACATGGGTTGCAATGCAATCGGGTCTTAACTAAAATGAAAAAGAGGAAGTCAGCTAAGGAAAGGGTGAAATGGGAAAAAAAAGAAGTCAGTATTTTGCCTTTGCCTTCCTTTTAATATTTTCTTATTTTGTCTTCAACTTCTTAGCTATTTGAAGGTTTTTCTTTCAATAAACAATTATATACCATTTGATTATGGTTTCAATGTAAAGAAACAAGCTAAATATACAAGATTTAAGCTCCAAAACTTTAGATTCTCATAGGTTCTTGAGGTAAACATTAATATAAATAGTAACTGTAAACTTCAAAAATTCATATCTCAAGTTATACTTAGTAAATTAATATGATTTTGATGTCAAATTGAAGATGAAGAAAAGATGATTCAACTATAAAAATAAGAGAAAATAATAAGAAGAGATGAATGACTTACTTGAAAAAAGAGAAAGAGTGAATATAGTGAAAGAAGCTCTAGCTTGGAGAAGAAGAAAAAGAGGCTTGTATAGGTTGCAATGAAATCGAGTCTT
The DNA here is from genome assembly GCA_026873985.1 of Saraca asoca. Lineage (NCBI taxonomy): Eukaryota > Viridiplantae > Streptophyta > Magnoliopsida > Fabales > Fabaceae > Saraca > Saraca asoca. The sequence goes on from JANHAO010028363.1 coordinate 5,426, forward strand.
GATTAAAAACAAGGAGAGGAAGTCGACTGAGGAAAGGGCAAAATGTGAAAAAAGAAGTCAATCTTTTGCTTTTAACTTTCCTTTAATATTTTCTTATTTTGTGTTCAGCTTTAAGTCTAAATTTAACATACTCACCATTCACCAATGGCCATGAAATTCTAACACAAATTAGTTAAATTAAGTAACTTCATGATGGCTATAAATTTATACTTGATGGGCACCCATAGCCCTAACTTTGATCTCTTCAAAAATCTCTGAAAATTAAATCTTAAAAATATGAATTTTATTCGTTGAGCATTCACGATGAAAATTTCGATCTCCGGAGGATTTCTAAAATTTATGTAATCTAATTCTATTATATCTAGGCTAATCCTAACTCAACATTTATAATTTCAAAATTCTTAAAAAATTTTAAATTTACCTTTTTGAATTTTTCCAAAAAGCTATTTTATTACCAAAATAATTTTTAGAAAATTTGGTATATTACACGCACCTTCCATTGCTAACAATTGTGGGCAAGCAAACAAAGGTTGTCATTGACACCCTCACTAAATCAGATTACAAAATTATCGATGTTAATAAATGAACTAGGAATAGTGGGCCAACCGATTGGGACTTGCATTACATGACCGAAGAGTCTTATCACTTTGACTACAAACGTATTATTTTTTATATAATAAGTAATTATATTTGAAAGACCCAATTTTACTATATTTTTAATATCTAAATTTCATAATTTTATGTATGTCAATTAGGTTACAGAGCATGCCAAGAAGTTTAAAAGTAAATAGGCCAAGGAATTAATAACTAAACTAATTGATCGGCCAACTCTGACCCAAGAGATGCTTCTTATTGAGCTAAGGAAAATGTTATCTATTGTAGCTAAGAAAATAGCAAATAATATGTACATCAATGTTCATATGCATGCCAAGGTCATGGGTTATGAATGTGACATTTATTTGAATAAGGATGACATCATGCAATTCTTAATCTTGGAAGAAATAAATATATCTTGCATCTAAGATTTTGAAATATGAGTTTACCTTGAACTTTCAAGTCATAATCTTATTTATATTATACAATTCAAAATGTTTTATTAATCATTTCATTCATTTCCTTGTAAAGGCTTCTACATCATGACTGTGTGAATAAGGACTAGATGTCAGATTTTTGTGTCCATAATTACTTGCACCAGTAGGCACTAGCAATGAAGAAAAGACAATATACATTATGGATGTCCTACAAAAAAAGAGGCTTTGTATTTTTGCACCATTTATCAAGCCATAAGTATCCATTGTGATATTTAATATTTTGTTATTATATACATTAACTTATTATTACTTATTTAATATTTTGTTATTATAGGCATCATTGGATGTTATGCGTGATATATCCTAAGAGAAATGTTGTTTTCTAGCTTAATCCTTTAGGGCATCTGATTTGCAAGAATATCAAAATCTTAGTGACTTGTGAGTTATTTTGTAAGTTAAAATTTAGTTTTGGAATTCATATTATATATGATTTCCTTTATTAATATATTGACTTCTTACATAAATTTGATTCAACAGATGTCTTAGGGTTTATTTTTACATTGGCGAAAATAGAAAAAAGTCTAATACAAAATGGATCACCTTAAAAATAATTTTTTTTTATCATACTGAATACCTTTTAATATTCTAAGTGATTTCATATTTAATTGAAATGTTTATTTCTATTTGATTTATTACATTACCCTCATCAAAGAACAAATGTTAAGTTGCAATATTATATGTTTTGCAGTTGTAATGAATTATAATGTATATATGTGTTTGTTGCACTATAATCCTGTGTTGTAAAGTTATAATGAATTTGTCTTTTTTTAGAAAAATTAAGAGGAAAAAAGTCAATTTTTTAATAGTAACCAATGTGTTAATGATTTACATGTCGATTTCAAAATAATAACTAATGTTTAAAATGAAAATTATGATATATGATATTATATGCCTATTTGTAAGAAAATGATTAGTCAAAGAAAAGATGCCATTTTAATAGAAACTGGTGTCGATAATGATTTATAAGTTAGTTTCAAAATAATAACCGATGTCTAAAATGAAAATTATGACATATAATATTATATGTATGTTTTAAAAAATGACTAGTTAGAGAAAAGATATTAATTTTTTAATAGAAATCAACATTGTTAATGATTTACACATGGGTTTCACAATAATAACCAACATCTAAAATGAAAATTAAGACATATAATATTAGAATAATTTTGCCTAATTTTATTTATAAACAAAATTTATTCTTAAATAATTAACTTTTCTATTCCAAATAAAATAACTCTATTGTACAAATATTATATGATATTTTAAGAATTTAATACTATTAAATTAGACCAAATAATTCAAGAATTTAAGCATTAATTTAATAGACAAAAATAATTCAAAAAATAATTGGCCTTTAAGAAATTTATTTGTGAAAATTGTAATATATTACCTAAGAAAACAAAATATATAAAAATAAATTCAAAATAAATTAGAGCTAGTGACAAGAATATACTTGTTTAAATGAAAATTAAGACATCAGTTCTGACTAAGCGATCGATGTTGAACGTCTTCCATTTATATAGAAATTTTTCCTACATCTAATTGTTATTCTTGCTTTTTTCTAGGTTTGATATCATAGCTCTCTACCCCTCCATCTTTGGTCATTCAAAAACACTCTTACTTTCCCTCTCACTCTCATTCTTACTCTCACTCTCTCACCTACCACAAAAACCTAGCCCACTCTTACTCTTTCTGTCTTGGTAGTTTGAATTGATTTTCTTGATTTCACTTTCTCTTTGTTTCCAGGTAACAGCTGCATTTTTTTTTCATACTGTGTAAATGAGATAAATTGTGTACTGATTATATTTAATTGTGTGCCTAGTTATTTTTTAATTTGGTATCACAACAATATATTATGTACAAAATTAAGTATAAATTTGAGTCACAACTTTGTAGTTCAAATGCCAATTTGAATTAGCTTGATTAAATTTATAATAATACTTTAGAACAAATTGAAATATTTCTAAAATTATTTGTGAAATTGTGTATTTGTTGAAATTTAAATTGGGTAGTCATAAATCATAGCTGGATGTTTGTTGATCGGTTAAGTGAAGAATATGTAAATAGGATTGAGGACTTTGTTAGATTTGTTATTGATCAATATGCTGCAAATAGTAATGAGCTGATTAGGTGTCTTTATATGAGATATTATTGTGTTAAGAGAATGAAAGCCAATGAAGTAAGCAATTATGGCATTGATAAAAGGTATACAAATAGATATGGCACAATGCAAGTGAATTGTCTAGTATGTTTAATAGTTATCAAGACAAGGAAGGATACCAAAATGATGAAATTGATGTGGGTTTGCATGATTGATTGGAGGATATAGTGCATGTAAAATTAAGATGCTTATACTTGATTGTGTGTATATTAAAATTAAGATGATTTAATAATAAAACTGTTTAATTTCAATGGAGTAGAAATTGTCTCAATAAGGAATTCAATCATCTGGTAATGATATACATTATGTATAGCATCTTAAATGGTTTACTTATATGAAATATATATATATATATATCATTTTGCTAATTTCATAAAATACAAAATTTTATCTTTCAGGTAAATTGAAAATGGGTTGAAGATCCACCTAGAGAAAAAAAAAGAAAAATTGAATTTAATTGATTGTATTTATTAGTAATTATATAATTTTTAGTTTAGATGCTTATACTTGATTATGTGTTTATGAAAATTAAGATGACTTGGTAATAAAATTATTTAATTTCAATGGAGCAGAAATCGCATAAGAAAAGAATTTAGTCATCTGGTAATAATATACAATTTATATAGCCTCTCGAATATTGGTTTGCTTATATAAAATACATATATCATTTTGTTAATTTTATAAAAATAAAATTATGTCATTTAAGTAAATTGAAAATGGGTTGAAGATCCTCTTAAAAAAATTAGAAAAAATTAAAGGTAATTAATTGTATTTATTGGCAACTTTATAATTTTTAGTTTAAATGCTTATACTTAATATGTTATATGTTTACTGTATATATGCAACTAACTATATAATTTTTAGTCTAGATGCTTATACTTTATTATGTGTTTATTGAAATTAAGATGACTTGATAATAATATTATTTTATTATTATTTGTTTGCATTACGTGACATGACAACACTTAAAATTTCTTTCAAGTAATTGATTGTGTTTATTGTACATGTAAGTAACTAGATCATTTTTAGTTTAAATGCCTACACTTGATATATTATGTTTTTATTCTTACTTGAATTATATATATCAAAATGTAGCTTAGATATATATGAATAGACATGACAACACTTGAAATATTTCTTACCTGAAACTCTTATCAATGTTAGAAATTATATTACAAGATGTTGATACCAAAATTCGATCAACGAGTTAAGTTCAGTGTTATCCCTGACTGCAAACTAAGTATGACAGAAAATAGTGGAAGAAGGCAGTGAAGAAGAAGAAGAAGAAGAAGAAGAAGAAGAAACAACACCAGGAGTTTATCATGGTTCAGCTAAAGCCAGTTCGGCCCCTACGTCTACATTGATCTTTTATTATGCATTAGAAAGATTGGTCTTACAGAATAAGAATACAACAACAGGAGTTTCTCTAGATAAACAGTGCTTACTCTAAATACTGGTAGAGTTTTTACATGTATCTATGTCCTCTCTCCCTATGAGGTGACCTCCCCCTTCTATTTATAGAAAGGGGGAGGGTTACAAGTGTAATTTCATGAACAACAAAATGATTACTTCTGCCATTCCGGGCATTTAATGCTTGGCACCGGATAATTAATGTTAGGCAAATTATTGTCAGATTTTCAAGGAGCTGATGTGTAAGTTTGGAGACTAAGCTGTCAGTAGGAAACGTGTGCCTTAGGTTGCTGATTAGGTTCTGTACAGGTATCCATTATTAGTGGGCGAGCTAGAAGTTAAGCGGGCTGATGACTTTGGTCGATCTCATCATCTGTACTTGGTCATTCCTCCAGAGGTCATGGGGCTCCTCGTTGATGTTAGTCTAATAGGTGCCCTAGGGCCAATGTGATTGAGCTATATTGTATCTATGACTGTACATTCTGTATTGATTTGATAATAAAGGTTAATTATTCATCTTATATTACTTTCATTGTGCATTGCA
>JANHAO010028364.1:0-10628 GCA_026873985.1 Saraca asoca
ATTGATCTCAAGTTAGTTAGTTTCCTTGGCTGGTTACATGTGTTTATTGTGTTTTAGTTTTTGTTTTGTATGTTTTTGTTAGAGTAGCAGTAGATTTCGTTTCTGCCAAGCCCCCCCCCATTTCAGCTCCTAATATCATTGATAACATCATCCTAAAATGATCCATGGATTCAACCTGGGTTGCATATGCTACAAGTTAGTTTAGGTAGCTTCAATTTATTAATTTCTAATTTAATCCGCCTCGACACGCACGATCAGCGAGGCCATCTGATCATGATTTATAGGTGGTCACTATTAGTAGGACTAAGAAGGGACGGGTCTATGGTTTGCTATCTGAGGCCATAGTGGGGACAATTGCATCGACAACAGTGCATCACATGTTATGCTAGACCAACTCATGCATGCTATGACTGAGATGCAGTAATGGATGATTCAACTATTCACTCAAATAGAGCACCTCATGACTCAGCACTAGTAGCAACAGAGTTAGACTCTGCCACTGCCACCGCCTCTTCCTCTATTTCATCCATATTTATACTATCATCAACCATTTGCCGACTACCAATTACCTCCTCTATATGTGTATCTGTTACCACCACTGTAGCCATCCCAACTAACAGTTTGACCACCACCAGCTGGAGGTCCTGAACAGTCGTAACAACAGGACACTTAGGATCCGAAGATTGATAATCAGTTTTTCTTTGACAATATTAAGTAGTAATTATATTTTTATATTTTTATTTGAATAATATGTTTCATATATTGATTTGAATAATACAATTTATGAATTATTTTACTAATTTTATATATTTATATATATTATTATACATTGTATTTTAATTTTTTTTATTATAATTAAATGCTAATTTTTAGAATTCAAATTTAAAAATTATTGAAATCAATTTTTAATACTAATCAAAATAATTTTAATAAAACTCCAAAAACCAAAAATTATATAGAATAACATTTTAAAAAAAATCCTTTTTCCAATGGATTTCCAATAATTTTTTGATGGATTTCCAATGATTTTTAGATGGATTTTTCAACATATTTCTAATGAATTTACCAACCGATTTATGATAAAGTTCCAAATGTATTTCCGATGGATATTCTAATGAAAAATATTAAAATAAAAAAATGTCGCCTTAAAATTCGTCAATAATGAATTTAGGACAATTTTGTTTGACTGAAAATAATTTCCAATCATGGTTTTATTGGTCATCCTTTTCCATCTGAAATTCATCTTTTCTGACAAATATCTTATTTTTTCTGAAAAAAATTTTCGTTAGAAATCGTGCATTTTTTTGTAATGGATGCACACATAGGGCAATGTTAGATGAAACAAATTTGCACCTTTGAATATTTATCATCTTCATAATCACTATTATTGTCTCTTGACAGAGGAAACAAATGTTCATAAAGTCTCTTATTGTATGTATGCATGTATGTATATAATATCAACAAAAGAAATAGAATGATTTGCAATAAGATAAACTTGCAAATGAGTGCAAGGTATAATGGCAAACAAAATATCCAAAAAGAAAAAGATGTGACAATAATCATTCTTTAAAGGACATAAACTCTTATGACAATAATCAAGTTGGGCAGTTAGCATCTTTTCATTTCTTTCCATCACATCAATTAATTGATATTGAAAATATTCCTCCTCCTCAAACACTTGTAATTATTGTTTTATTTATTAAAAAATAAGCATAAAAAATGTTACATAACCTTATTTTGTATACTTTGTTCTACATATACATCAATATCCATAATAATATTTTAATATGTATATTAACGAATAAAAGACTACTTCAAAGATATTTTTATGACATAATTGAATAATTTTAAACTACTGATAAAAATATAGAAATAGTATGTAAAGATAGCATGTGCATTTTTTTTTCTTTTGTTGTTGAAAACATTCTTATGATACTTTCATTAAAGAAGGGAGAGATGCCTCGTTCTCATACTCATAAAGTTCATAGGGAAAGTCAATCAATGATTGCAAAAATTATTTGCATACCAAATGAAATGGGTAAGTTTATCTTTGAAAAATAAACGTAACATCTGTTATCCATAGTCCTTACTTCTCTGAATTGAGCAAACTTATATTTTGATAACAACAAATAATTTTGGTTAAGCTAAATTAATTTGTTTTCAATGGATCTTTGTGGATAGCCTTAGACTTCTAGTTGAAGACTTAGATTAGGCCTCGTTTAAATAATTCTGTAAAGGTATTGGATTATTAGAATTTAACTCATTTCTTTAAATTACTTTTGGAAGGTTTGCCTTAAGATTTTGCTCAAAAAAATTTTGAAATATTTTCACCAAAAATATTCCAAATAGTTGTTAAATGTTTTATCATATTCACTTAATTTGGAATCATATTTTGGAAAAATGGAGCAAGTTGATTTTGAAATGATTTTGCAAAATTGTTCTTTGCTCCCCAGACCTACGATTTGACTTGAGATTTTTGAACTACTTTCGAGATCATGATCATGAAAACAGAACAAGTATTCTTGTCATTGTGATTCAAATCGGGATCTTTTGTTTTTGTGATTCTAATCGCATGTAACTCAAAACTAGCCAAAAGTTTGCAACAGTCTGCAATTCAAATTGGGTTTTTTTCTAATTTCCTACGATTCAAATCGATCCTTCAAAACTCCATTTTTGCAATTCTATTCACAATTTTGATCACATGAAATTCTACATTTATCGAAGTTTACAATTTTTTACAAGCAAAATCAAATTTCGTACTATTAGCCTAAATTACTCTAAGCTACATAGTCTCCTTGGTTTTAATGTTGAAAAATAATTTTATCTAACAATATGCTTTAGTATTTTTGATTTTTTTTGTAGGTTCAAAGATATTTGATTCAAGATTCAAGAGATCCAAAACTAGTTTTTAGGATTTATTTTTTCTAGGATCTTTTGTAAATAAGTTCAAATAATGTTTAATCCAAATATTTTTAACTAAACAATGAGGTAGAAAAATCACTTGAAAAAAAACAAGATTTTATAAAACTATTTTTAACATCATGAATCAATTACCACATCAATGCACTTAATAACATATGAAAAATTCATATCACAATCGAAGTTGCAATCGATGCATGATACATAAACTATTTTATCGAAGGTTGGGAAAATGGCTACTTTGATGCAGTAATCAATACGAAAACTATAAACAACAAACTATACTTCAATTATCACATTGATTATTTAGTTGTAACCACCTGTAATCAATGCATAAATCGATGCAATAACTAAAAATTACTTATTCTGTTACAAACGATTATAGCAGTTATTTAAGCCTAACTGCCTTCCCTATATAAATGATTCCTTATAGTTTTTCTTTACAATTCAATGTGAAACCATTAGAAAAAAAGCTAATAACATTTTTCTCTCTACCTCAACAAAGTTTTAGAGATTTCTACAAAAGTTATGGATCAAAGATTACTTGAATCTACCTTATCTTGTTTGAGATTTTCATCTCAAACATTGGTATTGTATTCCTTAATTCCTTCTCACTTGATTTCTTTTTTATTTGAGATTTCTAAGATTTAGAAATCTGCATAGGTTTAGAAGAGCTTGTTTTAATACTTCTAGGTTAGTAAGAAGCCTATTAAATTCTTGTGTGTTTGTTGTAAAACTGGCAATTCAGGAGCCTAGTAATCCTGATAGTTTTTTATTTTAATTCAAGAGGTCTTTCGGTTGAAAAAGTTCAAGCGGAGTAAGCTTGAATTATAGTTTTAATTCAAGCTGAACCACTTTAAAAATTTGTGTCTTCGACTTCTCTTTCTTCATTTACATTTTAATCGCTCTTACTGTTAATTTTAATCTTAATCATTTTCACACTTACTAATTATCAATCTTCTACATATCTCATCAAAATAAATATTAAATTTGATAAAGGTGTATATAAATTCCTCAACGGGAAAAAGGTAAAATCCGTACATATTCCGCACTTTAATTCTTTTATTGGGACCATCATGTACTATATTATTGCAATTCAAATTGAAGGATTCAAAATTGAATCTTGCAATTTTGATCTTAATTCAAAACTTGAATTCATGATCATGACAACAATTCTAATCACGTAGGTAATTTTTTGTAATAACAGTCATTTTTACTAAGTGACGTGCTCTTTTGCTATAAGTATTCATTTCACATATTTTCTTAGCAACAAAACCCTAATTCTTAACAAGCAAATATTTTCTTTTCATCTATGTTTCAACTCTTTATCTAAATTCTTTGATATATGCTACATTTGATTAATTATATATCTATTGAGCTTCAATATGTGAATCTAAACTGCAAAGTTCTTTAAATTTATATCATATATTCCAAACATTATAGGGTTTCATGAGGCCAACCTTACCTAAGATTAAAAGAGTGGTTGAGCTCTTTGTTTCTTCTTTTTGAGTAAGTAGTTGAACTTCTCAAAGAGAATTTTAATTATGGTTGATCAATTATTGTAAAGCTTCTCCTTGTACCTATTTAAACTTGAAGGAACTGATATTATAGTACATTCAAGTTTGGTTGAGAGTTTGGAAGTGAATGTATGTTTTGAAAATCATTTTTTAAGGAAAAACTATTATAAATCTTGTGTTTGAATCTCTCTAGCATTACTCTCTCTATTTTCTAAAAAATTATATTGTGTTATTTATTTTTTACTCTTGTTGATGTATGAGATTTTGTCATACTCTATTTTACTACTAAATTTTACTGAGTATTTTTTGTGGCTCATTGTTCTAACATTTTACTCATAAGTTGGTTTACTTGAAAGAAATTATTTCCATCTAATTGTTTTGTTCATTAAGACTTTACTTATAGATAATTAAATGAGTTGCTTTGCACAAACGCTTGGATTTGTCATTTCTTATGTTCAAACATTTTCATCAAATTATCTTAAGTTTATTTCAATTAAAATCATTTCATAACTTTTCAAAATCAAGAGCTTTTAAAAAAGGAACAGTAACAATTGTAAAAAAATTCAAAACATCCAATTTATCCCCTTCTTAGGCATGGATTGCCTTGTCTTACAATATCAAATTAGTTCTATACTTTATGTAACAGTATCAATTCAGTCTTTTCATTAGTCTTAAATAAAATTAGACTCAATTAATATTAATATAGAATTTATGACTAATTTGATATTATGCTTACCTTTTATACATAAATTTATTCATTCCCTTCTTGTTTAATCATAGCTCGTCAAGAATATGGACGGGCCCATAAGACGGAGACGAAAAGCAAAGATGATGGTCTAAAGAGATCGAACCCAATTGTTGGACACGATAACTGATTGGGTTTTTTTTTTTTTTTTATGCTATGCTTTTTCAAGGCTCTTCAGCAATTTTGAGATTGGGTTTTGCATGTCAACAACAAATGTTCGGTTCTTGTTGTCTCTGCCCTTTTCCTGTTTCTTTTTTTTTCTTTTTTTTTTCTTTTTTTTGAGTTTTGGGTCCCTTGAGACCATGATTCATAAATATGTTTGCTTTAAATTTTAAAACTCTTGGACATGCTGACAGTGAGTGATATGGACATATAGTAGCATGATGACAAGGCTTCCTACTGTGACAAAAGTATGTGAGATGAAGTTTCATCGACTACCTTTGTGAAATCAAATAAAGTTAAGGGTTCGAGTCTCCTTCTCTCCAACCAATGCAAAAAGGTGTACTTAACGTGTACGTTATGTTTTGACTTGAAATTCAAAATATTAAAAACAGAAATTTTTAAAATAATATTATATATTATTATATTACTATGATACACTGAGAAGTTATGAATAAAAAATAAAAAAGATGACAAGAGAGAATAAAAGATATAAAAAAAAAAAAAGTAAATGGTTCAGTCATAACTTCTTCTTTTTTTACTGTCAGAAAACTTTCTAAAAAATTTTAAATTAAAAAAAAAACATAAAAAAGAGAATATTAGAACGTGTTAGAAAATTTTAAAAGATAATTGTAAATTAACTTTCTCTTTTTCTCTTAAATCAAAAAACTCTGAAAAAAAAATGTATGTCTTCTTTTCTGTTTCTTTCTGCTCCAATCTCCTCAATCCTAGCATTAGGCATGCGCTTTCCTCCGTTTCTTTCTAGCTCCTTTCGGCTGACATAAACAAGCTATCCATCTAATTGGACCTCAACGGACCATATGTAGCCAATTTTGGCCCCCCATATCCTGTACCTTTCGGCTTCTCTTACACAATAAAATGACGAAATGGTGCTTCACGTCCAATATTTGTACCACCCTTGATTACAACTCAGTGGAAAAATATACAAAGTGCAAAAACTAGCTACCTCCAAACTGAATTCTGTAGTCTTTTGTTGTTCTATTTGTGTTTTGGCAGTTAATTCTTGACACTGTAAGCATCTGATGCAAACTGCTGACCTCACTAAACTGATTCTGGATTCAGAAACTGAAAACTCAGACAAATTAGAACAAAGAAGTACACATTCAACCTATCGACTCACCACAATTAATGATCAACATGGTTAAGGGATTCATTCTTACTAAGAGGGTCAGCTCCGGACTTACATAGGAGAAAATTTCAAGTATGATAATAACATTTATGTTGATTTATGTATGTGCACTTTTTTTCTTTTTTATTTGTGATATGTTTTGATCAAATTTTTATCTTTGATATTAAGAAATCAAATGTTCTACTCAATACGAGTGAACTTAAAATCTTCTGTCAATTTATTATGAAAAAAATTTATTAAAATTGTTAATCTTGGAGGTAAGTGATATCTTGTTTTGTTAGTTTAAAAACCATGGGCTTGTCAAGGCACTTGTTGTTCATAGGTATTTTAGATTTTGATTCTTAATATATTATATACCAAGTTCTCGACCTTTTTCTATGACTGTAAGATGGAGACCTTGAAATGGGCTTTAACCATAACGTAGAGGGAACGACATAACTTGGGAAAGTGGTGAATTACTAATTTGTACATGGTTAAATCATGAAGGAACTTGGTCAGTTTTATTTAATCATGCGTATGCAATTATTGCTTTATTGAAAAAACCTCCCACCAGAGTTTTCCTTATTTGTGTTGATTAGTGTTTTGTTTTTGTTGTCAATTACCTTGTGCCAATGTTTTGTTTTTCACATGTACTTATTATTTCTAGATTTATTTATCATAGCCATACTGTTTTTATAGTTTTTATGAATTTTTTGAACTTCTATAATAAATAATTTTGATACTATATTAGAACTTATTATTGTTCATAATAACCATAATTTTTACATTTTTATTATCAAAAGTTATAACTTTTGTATCAAAACTTTTTCTTGTTATAGCATCACTATGATTTTTCAAGCTTTTGAACTTATGATATTAAAAGAAAAAATTATCAAAAATAATATTGGATATTATTGCACAATTAAAGATATAGTCTAAAATCTTCTTTCTTATTTAATGATAGTAAAAATATGTGTTATAACTTAGATATATAAATGTTTTTCCATAATTACATTAGTTTCCCCACAAAAGACTCAAAAGCCATCCTAGCAGGGACATTTTTAGGGTCAGGGTCTAAGGTCAAATATAATTTTTGGTCAATGGCAGAATTTCATCTCACATTATATATTTTGCGCAAAATTTAAGGTTAATATAATTTTGACATCTATTTGAGCGCTTAAGAATTTTTAGGCAATTTATCTTCTATAATTTTTCAATAAATATAGAATTTAATAGTTATCTTTTTGTTCATTGTTACAGAGTTCATAAACAATTATGTCATCCATATTTAGACTAGTAAATATCCATACAAATTAATTTTTTATAGATTTAATCCATATAAATAAATATAGAATTTAATACTTATCTTTTTGTTCGTTGTTATAGAGTTCCTAAACAATTATATCATCCATATTTAGGCTAGTAAATAGTCCAAAATACTTTAATCCATACAAAATAAAAAGATTTTCACATGTATTTATTATTTCTAGATTTATTTATCATAACTATAATGTTTTCATAGTTTTTATGAATTTTTTGAACTTTTATAATAAATAATTTTGATACTATATCAGAACTTATTATTGTTTGTAATAACCATAATTTTTACATTTTTATTATCAAAAGTTATAACTTTTGTATCAAAACTTTTCCTTATTGCAATATCGCTTTGATTTTCCAATGATATTACCTTGTTGTCGTAGTTATTTTAATTTTTTTTTTCATATTTTGCAACAAAGAAAAGTTTGTTGCTAGTAATTAAGAACTAACAATATAATGATAATGTTGATGTAAATTTTTGTTATAAAATCACTAGCTTTTTGCTATGGTAATAATAGATTGCATGTAATATCCTATGTTTGAACTTATGATATTAAAAAAGAAAATTCTTAAAAACAATATTAGATATCACTGCATTATTACCAATATCATCTAAAGTCCTCTTTTTTATCAAATAAGAGTAAAAATATATGTTATAATTAAAATATATAAATATTTTTAATTTCATTAGTTTCTCCCCAAGACTCAAAAGTCATCCTAGCAGGGACATTTTTAGGGTCAGGGTCTAAGGTCAAATATAATTTTTAGTCAATGGTAGAATTTCATCTCACGTTATATATTTTGCGTAAAATTTAAGGTTAATATAATTTTGACATCTATTTGAGTTCTTAAGAATTTTTAGGCTATTTATCTTCTATAATTTTTCAATAAATATAGAATTTAATAGTTATCTTTTTGTTCATTGTTATAGAGTTCATAAACAATTATGTCTTCCATATTTAGACTAGTAAATCTTTTCCGAATGAGTTTGCACTATTTAATGATTTTGATATACTTCTTGTATCTTTGATCTTTTATGCATCTTACTTTATGATTTCAATTTTTTTAATTTGATTGCATCAGATGTTTTAAAAATAATCATTATCTAATAATTTATTACATAATTTTACTTTTAATCCCATGCATGTTGATAATTATATCTAATTCGATGAGTTTTATCTGAATTAATTGATATTTATTTAATTAATTAAATTCAAATTAAATTTAATACTTACCCCATACTTGATAGAGTAGAAAAAAATTGAGGAAAGAAAATGAGAAGAAAAGAATTTATAGTTTTACTGTTTGGTTGGATAGAAAATAAGAGGAAAGAAAAGGGAAAGAAAAACTCTAGTGGATTAAAACAAGGTTGTATAAAGTTTTGTTGTGATCATATTATAAATTTTCCTTTTTTTTTATGACAAGTGTACTAAAACGTCGTTTGAGCCAAATTATAATTTTTTCCATTTTATTTTTCTTTATTTTTAGCTACCCCTGGATACTTTCATTTTACTTTTTGGAAACCCCAACTATCTCTTCCCTTTCCAGCACCCTGCTTCTGAACCTCCTCTGCAAACTGTTGTTGCTCTTTTCTCTTCCTTTTCTTCTCCTCTTTCCTGACTGTGCTCATGCTCTTTCTTTTTTTTGTTGTTGCTTATTGTCGATCAAGCGGCTGCATCGATTGTGTTAGTTCTTTTCGGACTCTGCTATGCTTCTCCAACAACTTGATTGGTTCTACCTTCTGTAGCAACTTCCCCATCAACTGTTGTGACTTCAGCCGGTTCATCATAGAGTTGCTATCTAGCACCGATCCACTATCACTATTCATCCCTTGTTTTTAGTCAACCTCCCAATGAATTTACTTGTAAAATGAGATGAAAGTAAACAGATTCAATGGTTGCTGTTGCAAATTCACCTTCACACAATTGTAGTTTTCCGTTGGTGTGGAATAAGTGCTTTGTGGTGGTTGGCAGTGTGCTTTCTGCCCATTTTCAATGCACATTTGGATAGAAAAAAAAACCATGGGCCCTATCTCCATTTTTTGATTATTTTTCAACAATCCCTCGATATTTTCATTTTACTTTTTGAAAACCCCAACTATCTCTTCCCTCTCCGGCACCCTACTTCTGAACCTCCTCTACAAACCATTGTTGCTCTTTTCTTTTTCTTTTCTTCTCCTCTTTCCTGACTGTGCTCATGCTCTTTCTTTTTTGGTTGCTGCTTGCTGTCGATCAAGCGGCTGCAACGATTGTGTTGATTCTTTCCGAACTCTACTTTGCTTCTTCAACAACTTGATTGGTTCTACCTTCTGTAGCAATTTCCCAATCAACTGTTGTGACTCCAGTCAGTTCATCATAAAGTTGCTATCTAGCACCGATCCACTGTCACTATTCATCCCTTGTTTTCAGTCAACCTCTCGATGAATTTACTTGTAAAATGAGACGAAAGCAAACAGATTCAGTGGTTGCTGTTGCAAATTCACCTTCACACGATTGGAGTTTTGTGTTGGTGTGGAAGAAGTGCTTTGTGGTGTTCGACAGTGTGCTTTCTGCCCATTTTCTACGCACCTTTTGTTAGATTAGGTGCAGCCAAGAAAGGGAAATTTCAAAAAATTTCTCAGAAAACCCACGAGGAGCCGAACCTAATCCCCCAAAATCCCTTTGTGTAGAAGTTTTCATACATCAAATAAATGTAAGAGAGAGCTCAACTAACCTTTAATCTAGCTCCTTGTATAGCAGAAGACTCTGATTTCTCCGGTCACCTCAGGAGTCCAAGTGTCCTCCCTCCACCGATATCCACGCCGGAGAAGACCTTTGACCTTCTCAGCTTCTCCTTGTGC
>JANHAO010028365.1:0-10624 GCA_026873985.1 Saraca asoca
AAGACAAGCTAGCTGATTGTGTGGCTTGTGAATATGGCAAGCAAGTTAGAAGACCATTTCCTCAAATAGCATGGAGAGCAACACACAAGTTGCAGCTAGTACAAACAGATGTTGGAAGACCTCAGAAAACATCATCTTTAAATGGTAATAAATACTATATTACATTTATTGATGATTACATCATCTTTAAATCCAAATTTGAGGTTGCTAATTTATTTTGGAAATATAAAGCATTGGTGGAAAATTAAAGTGGTTGCAAGTTGCATACAATAAGGTCAAATAATGAGAAAGAGTATACAAATGAGATTTTTGCTAGATTTTGTGAAGAATCTGGCATTGAGCACCAACTAATAGCACCTTATACCCCACAACAGAATAGTGTAAGTGAGAGAAAAAATCGAGGTGTTATGGAAATGACAAGGTGTATGCTACACGAAAAAGCGCTGCCAAATAAGTTATGGGCAAAGGCTATAAACACTGCATTATTCTTGCTAAATAGGCTGCCAACCAGAGCTCCGCAGCAAAAAACTCCATTTTAAGCCTGGTTTGGTTACAAACTAGATTTACAGAATCTAAAGGTTTTTGGTTATGTTTGTTTTTCTAATGTGCCACAGGTTAAAAGAGACAAACTTGATAAAAAGGAAAAACCAGGAGTTTTCATTGGATATAGTAGCACTTCTAAAGCTTACAGAATTTTCCAACCACAAAATGGAAAAATTCTTATAAGCAGGGATGTCAAGTTCATGGAGGATAAACAATGGAGTTGGGAGGAGCCAATAAGGAAGCAGTTGCCAGAGATTCCACAACACTCTGATGATGACATAGATGATGTTCCAATCAGAGGTACAAGGCATTTATTTGAATTTATCAAAGAAGCAATGTTGCTATCTTAGATCTTGCAAAATTTAAAGAAGCTAAGAAGGATGACAAGTGGATCAAAGCAATAGAAGAAGAGCTCAGAATGATAGAAAAAAATGACACATGGAAGTTGGTGGACAGACCACAACAAAAATAACCTATAGGAGTCAAATGGGTTTATAAAACCAAACTTAATGCAGATGGTTTAGTAAATAAATACAAAGCAAGATTGGTAGTGAAGGGATATGCTCAAGTGTTTGGAGTAGATTTTTCAAAAATGTTTGCTCCTGTTGCACATCTTGATACAATCAGAATGTTGCTTGCTTTAATTGCACATGAAAAATGGAAAGTTTACCATCTAGATGTAAAATCTATCTTCTTAAATGGTTATTTACAGGAGGAGATATTTGTAAAGCAACCTAAGGGGTTCCAAGTTAAGGGACAAGAGGAGAACGTTTACAAGTTAAAAAAGGCCTTGTATGGCCTTAAATAGGCCCCTAGGGTACAGCAGGATTGATGAATACCTTCAAAGCCTTGGATTTATCATAAGTCCAAGTGAAGCTACATTATACGTAAAGCAGACAGATGCTAATTTAATTATAGTTTCTGTCTATGTTGATGATTTGCTTGTAACAAGAAGTAATGAGAAGGTAATCAAGGAGTTTAAAGCTGAAATGCTTCAAGTATTTGAGATGACAAACCTCGGATTGATGACTTTTTTTTTCTGGGAATGGAGGTGGATCAAGATCATGAAGGAGTCTTCATATGCCAAAAGAAGTATGCAGAGGAAATACTCAAAAATTTTCATATGGAGGATTGCAAATGCACTACTACCCCCAATGAACTAGAAGGAGAAATTTAGCAAAAATGATGGAGCAGATAAAGTTGATGAACGGCATTATAAAAGCCTAATTTGCTGTTTAATGTATCTTACTACAACTAGACCCAACATTATATTTGTAGTAAGCATGCTTTCAAGATTCATGCATTGTGCTAGTGAAGTGCATTTTCAACTGCCAAACGGATTGTGAGATATGTTAAGGGCACTGTAGATTATGGTATTAAGTACTCTCACTCTCAGAATTTTAAACTTCATGGATATTCTGATAGTGATTGGGGAGGTTCAGTTAATGACATGAAAAGCACAACAGGTTATTATTTCAGATTTGGATCAGGAGTGTTTTCGTGGTATTCAAAGAAGCAAGATGTTGTGACTCAAAGTACTGCTGAGGCTGAATATGTGGCAGCCACTACTGTTGTGAATCAAGCAATATGGATCGGAAATATTCTTGCAGATCGGCATATGAAACAAAATGAACCAACACAGATTTTTGTTGACAACTAAGCTACAATTTCAATTTCCAATAATCCTATTTTTCATGGCAGGACTACGCACTTTAAGATCAAATTATTTTTCTTAAGGGAAGTACAGAGAGAAGGTGAAGTCAACCTACTCTATTGTAGGACCGAAGATCAAAATGCAGATGTCTTAACAAAAGCGCTTTCAAAAGTCAGATTTGAAGCCTTGAGAAGCAAATCAACAGCTATTAAAGCAAGGAGGAGTATTGAGAACGTGCTTAAAAAGCTGTCATTTGACCAAGTCTATAGGATTCTGTTGAAGTTTGTTTTTTAATTCTGTTTATGACTTAATATTAGAGAGCTTGTTAATTATACCTAAAAATAAAAGATAAATTTGTATTTCCGTTAAACTCTTGCTCTATATATAGAGCTATGCAATGAATATTAAATATGTCCTCCGAAAACAACAATGTGTCGCATTCTCACTAACACTCTTCATTTTTTTATTTTTTTTCTTTTGGATTTTTGTAATCACTTCAGAATTTATTAAATAATCTTTTTTTTTTTTCCTTTTTCTAATGAGTGTTGTGTGGCCATTACATGGATGAATTGAATGTCCTGTCCGGAAGTATATGCAATAATCCCTCACACACACACATTAAACAGAAAGGTGATTCTGGAGTCAGATGTTAATACTCTTAATCAGGATGATTTAATGGTGTCAAGGAATGCATCTCTTCTCAAGCCCTTACTCATGCTGTAGGACAAGTCCTCTGCCAGAGCCCTCCAGTAGGCTTGAGTGCTCTGACGTAATGTTCTCCTGTTTTTCAATCACCAAAAGAAAAAAAAAAAGGACAAGAAAAGGAGAGCAGAGTTCTCTAACCTCAATGTCTGTTGAACTATATCTAATAGCCAGAATAACAGACATAAACATAAGACAAGCTCAAGTACAGAGATTTATGAATGGAAAAATGGAATTATTTGATAGTAAATTAAATGCACCTATTTTGATTGATGCTCGAAAGCTTCAATACATTACTGTAACTCAACTGCAGCTTTTAGCGAAATAGCGCCACGACTACTTCTCTGTCTCCGCAGCTCTTACTTTTGAGCTTTGATTTAGGTGCAGGAAAAGTAGGAATGGAGAAAAAGAAAAAGGATGAATGAAAACTTATGAGAAGTAAGATTACAATCCCACGCGATCAGATTTAATCGCACGTAAAGTATCTTGGATATCATTTCGATGAAAACAAACGGGACAGAACTTGTAGGGAAGGTATCATGAAATTTTTAAAAAATTGATCATGACACATTAATTTAGGCTGTGGATGCCAAATAAAGGAAATGAGCTTCTTATATGTTACACTGAAGTAATTTCTCACTTGGTTTAGTTTCATTCACTCCGTTTGATTTTTTGTTTGAAAAAGTTGCTAATTAATTTAGAGAAAAAAAAATCGAACCACAAAATCTTAAATCTTCAGACTGAGTGTAAATGATTTGTGCTTCATTTGAAATTTCATACTCTTGAGATCACATAGTGCCAAAAAAAAAAATTTAATCTAAAACTAATATAACAAAACTGTTCATGCGAAAGTAATCAAAAATTTATCCCAAGATATATAGGTCATTAAAGTAACTTCGATTTTTTCTAATTCATAGCCTTATTTAATCAATTAAGGAAATAAATCTTATCTTACTCCACTCACTCACATGCAGGTGAGCCAAAATGTTGAACCCACTAGTATTTTTGTAAAAAGTTCTAAAGGAGTGAGGTGGCTGAAGTAAAAAAGGTAGAGAAAGGAGTCAGGACAAAATTTAAACAAAAAAAAAAAAAGGGGGGAAGCAGATATTGGAGGGCAGAGAAAGAAATATACTAGGACTAAAAGGAGCGAGGAAAAAAAAAAAAGGGGCCACATATTGGAAGGCATTGAAAGAAACATACTTGGACTTCTTACTTGTATACTTGAATTCCACACCACTCAATCAAAAGTCGCAAGCTAAGGTCGTCATGTGCAGAAAATGACCGAAATGAAACCCTAGTTTTCCTTCCCCTTCTCCTTCTAGTTCTTACACATTTCTTTCTTTCTAATACATGTATGTTATGTTTGTTCCGCAATCCGCAATGTTTTTTTCTTTTTTTTTTTTTATAAATTAATTTGCACCTTGAGATATTGAAAAACAGACTTAGTTAATAGTAATACTCAATTATCTATATGTAGTAATGTTAATCGATGATTTGCAGGTTCATGTAATATCTGAAAATCAATAGAAAGCTAAAGTGGATCGGCAACATGGAAAGACGTATGTTCCGTCCTTCGGAAGAAGAAGGGGAAGAGAAAGAAGATGAACATTTGTTCCCAATATACTCTTCTCGATCCCAACAAGATACGTCAGCCATGGTTTCTGCTCTTTCTCAAGTTATTGGTGCTACTGCCACTAGCGCTTCCCAGTCCTCCACCGCAGCCGCAAATTATCAACAATCCCAACTCCCACAACAAGATCAAGGTACTTAGATTTCTTTCTATACCGATTCATACAAGCTTCATCATTATGCTTTACTTTTCTTCTGTTCATATATATTATGCATATAATTATTGCTTTCACTTTCAATTTCAAGATCAACGACGAATTACTTTGCAACTCATCTTTCTTTTTATATAATTATTTTTATGATTTTCGTTCTCATCTTCTTCTCCGGTCATAATGTTTCTGTAGCATGACATGACATCTCTTTTTGGGACAAACAGTTCACAAACGATGCACCTTCGATCATATAAGAATTCGAGTTTATAGTGCAATATTTAGGGTTTCTTATCAGGCGGAGTGTTATAACTCATACGTAATTCTTAAAAATTTTATTTAAATTGCTTCAATCTCTTAATAATTAATATTAACTACAGTAACTTGTCATTTTTTTAATGTGTGAAATAGGTAACGCAAGAAGAAGACACTATAGAGGAGTAAGACAACGGCCATGGGGGAAGTGGGCGGCGGAGATTCGTGATCCGAAGAAGGCAGCCAGAGTTTGGCTTGGAACCTTCGACACAGCGGAAGCAGCTGCTCTCGCATACGATGAAGCAGCACTCAGATTCAAAGGAAGCAAGGCTAAGCTCAATTTCCCAGAAAGGGTTCAATTAGGAACATCCGAACTTGGTTATCTCACAAATCGTCATCCACATCATAACATCCATAATGCCATGTCATCAAGCAGTCAAGCTCCTTCTTATTCTCCATTTTCACAAGATCAAGCTTCCTATTCAAATGATACTTTCCAGCACTATCCACAGATAATGGGGAGTAATAACTTATTGAACTATAATTCTATGGCTGGTAATTTCTTTGGCAGAGATCAGATGTTTGTTTCATCTTCACAGCCATATTCAGCTGCGTCTTCGTCATCATCGTCATCTTCTGGACTGTCTCCTCAAGAACAACAAGAACAACAACAACAACAGCTTCTAAGGTTTTCGATGAACTTCAGAGGTTCTTCTACGAGTTCTGACCCCTCAAGGAATTAAAATAATGACGTGGATCTTTCGTCGGCGTTGAAGAGTTTGAACAAATTATCAATGTCGCGTTCAAGGTTTTTGCCTTAGTCACGTATCTATTCTTTTAAATATATATATATATATATATATATATGTCATCTTTCATTCTGTTTGCTTTATTTTGGTGATAGACTCTGATCATGAATTTTCATTCCAATAATCTGCACTATCAATGAAGTCTTTGATTGGAGAAATATATTTTTGCATTAATTAACTGATTATGAATTTTCCTGACAAATTCAATGAATTCATTTAACTTTTATAAACTAATACTCATTGCACATTTAATATTGATTTCATTTATTTGTTAGTCCTACAAAATTTAAAATTTTCCAATAATGCACATAAATATACATAATTAAAGGTATTTATTATTTGCCTATCTATAGAGTAGCTAGGGACTAGGTGTTAAGAAGGATTGAGTCCATATTCATTTCTTCATAAGATAATCACTTCTAGGTTGTAAGTTCTGACAACATCTTGGTGATGGTACAAAAACATCAGAAAACAGAAAATGGAGGAGTGAAGATTATACAAAGTACTTATATGAAAGGTGAATAGAATTTTTTACGAGTATTGAAGATATTATTATTTTATGTGAGATTAATTTTTAAGCCAAGTGATTTTATTTAGAACATATATCCTCCTGATTTGAAAGTCACACTTCTTAAAATGTCTTTATATATTATTGTTAGCATCCATATCCATATTATGTGATTATCTAAACAATGAGAGAAAATGAAAGATGAGAAAAGGGAGGTGAATGAATAATAAAAAGAGAATTTCTTTTTCTTTTCTTTGGATATTTAAAAAATTCTCCAAAATCCCTTAAATTGCTTTTCTTTTGATGTTTAAAAAATCCTCCAAAATCCCTTAAATTGTAGGAACATAAAATAATTAATAGAGAAAATGTTAGAAAACTTTAAATGATTAATCATAAATTTGCGATTTCTTTCCCTTCTTAATTAAAACTTCTAAACAAGAAAAATCTTATGATATAACCTTCCCTTTCCTTCCCCTTCCATCCTAACATAGCATTAGTTTTAAATAAAATTAGGCTTTCATCCCATTTTTAAGTGTCTCGTATAAGAAGTTTATATTTTATCTATTGTCAATATAAATTCAGTAAATAAGAAAATGTCTTTTGCTAAAAAGGAGCAATAAAGAATTTTTATCACTAGTAAGATTTTAACAATTGTTTAATAACATAATAATATATAAATGAATGCTAATATAAGTTATTTGCGCTTATAGTAGATTAAATTTAAATCTTAATTTTCACACAACTTTAAGGATATTCTTGTTTTAATGGGTACATTTTTTTAAAGTGGGACACAAAATATTGAGACGCCTCTGTCCACACTTCTATCATTTGCACCTTTAAGATTTAAGACCTGTAAGTTTTGTGTTGGATTTCATCGAAACTTAATAATGTTGTCTTCTCTTATGAAAAAGAAAAAAAAAAAAAAAAAAAAGGAACTCATGTTGTTCTCTTCTTCCCTAAAACAATGAACTCTTGTATAAAAAGTAATTCTAGTTTAGCTAGGTACATGAGCTTGTAAATGGAAGGCTAAAATCTCGCAGGTCTACACCATGAAGAAGGCCGGTGCATAGTTGAAACAAAAGGAAAAAAGGGGAAGACAATATCTGTTGTTCGATCAGAATTTTGACGTATTTGTGCACGTTAGTGTTGCTTTAAAAAGAGAAATTTACTCAATATCTAGTGTATAGGGATAATTAAAATATTGTTGTCTATAATGACTAATAAACGAAATAATCTATTCAACAAGTCAATCCCCTCTCCACTTCTCATCACCATCATCAGCAAAATTGGCAATAGCAGAAATATTAAAAGAACGACGAAAACAAGATGAAATGAGGAGTATTAGAAAGATACTATAAAAAAAAAATTAATACTGAATTTACGAACGTACGTACTTGTCATATATCCGCCATGAAAGAGAGGTGGTGTTCTATCAGAAAGCAACAGCTGCAAAGAGAAACCACTGTGGAACCTAGTTTGAACCTCCATATTTTAAGTCCAACATTTTCATTTATTTATAGCCCCACGCAATTAAAGAAACCGCGTTCTCCTTTCCAATTACAATCACAATTGCATAAACAAAATCTTGTGTTTACATCATACATTTCACACTTGAAAATTTTTACGGCTGAGGAATATAGTAGTATTCTCATGTTCATATTTCAAATCACTAAGTAATATAATTCTATGATTATAAGGTAGGAATTATTAGAGTGTGGTATAATGGTGAGGAGCTTGAGTTCAATGTACCAAAAAATTTTTTTAGCTAATTTGATAAAAGTCTTGACTTTGAATAAAAAAATAATTATAAGGCTATAACACGATAGTGACATCATAAATTTAAATATTATTTGGTTCATTTTTTTATATAAAATTTTACGCAGATGGTCAGCGGAGTTTCACTTTAAAATCCAAACTAGTAATCTTGCCGGGAATATGTAATTAGTTATTGTATGGAAGCTTGCATGCGTTCTTTCGGTGCGTGAGAATGAACAGGTTGCTTTTACTTTATTTTTTGTTTCTTAAAATTCGATTTCACAGTTTATAGAACTCATAAATTTGTAATTTTTTCATGGTTTTTTTATTATATCCATATTTCTTTTTCCTGAAAATGGGAATTCATTTGCTCCAAAAGTAGGTAAAGGGTATGAATACTTTCGCAGAAGGAACGCGCTCTCATTCTCCACGTGTTGGCAAGATAAGTGTTTAGACCACTTGTAGAACCTTCCTTGTGCAATGAAGTACATTCATATTGCCCAGTCCAAGACGGAACTTAAAACTTTATTTTGTGTCTAATAAAGCACATGAAAATTAATAACCTTATATTTGAAATTATAAAAAACATTATGAATTCAATTTTAAATGAATTGAATTTTGATTTTTTTAATCCTAAAATATATTATAATAAATTAACAAAATAGCTTAGGAAGGCTTATGTTATCATGCAGCTGCACATTATCGACAAGATAATATTACGGTTGAATAATGAACAATCCGGCTGCAAATGACCGCTCGAACTTTACTGACTAAAACTTAATTTGATAAGAACCAGATCGTCATATCGTGCAATTTGGTCCAACAAGTTAGTCAGCCTTGCTCTCCATTCGCACCAGAAAGCCTTCCTATGCACCCTGTTTTCTTTCTGACTTTTGACTCGAAATTTCGAGTTCTCCCTCTCGAGCTTCATGTTTGGCTTTGTAACGTCTTCATCTTCTTGTTACTTAATAATATAGTCATCGCCATTTTATTCAACGCGCAAAAATGAAGACTAATCATGGCCATTGACTAGAAAAGAAATAAATACACGTAAACTAACATTTTACGCAATGAGGTCGTTGGTATTTTAACATCAACCAACTGATCACGTTTCCTCATTAATTAGCCTTGATATCAATATAAGATTACCAGATTTGGGAAGAAAGTCCATTTTAGCAATTGTTGCTTGTATTAGATTCTGTTTGAATCCTTCAAAAATAGTTGAATAATGTATGAAGATTCAAGAACACATTTTAACTCTGTTGATGAGGGAGATACTTTTTTTCATGTAACGTGAGCAATGTATTTTATTAAATTCCACTTCATATAAAAGGGATTGCTCTATGTGAAAAGAAATGTCTTTGAAAGTGCATTACATAGAATGACCGTCATTTTCCTTAAATACTGATGGGTCTTCAACTAATTTCACGGATCCTACCAATTTACAGTTTATTTCAATTATACCCACAAAGTACAATAAAATTAATTATAATGATGTCATACCATATGTGTGTGTATTTAAAAAAAAAAAAAGTTAAAAAATTTGAATTTAAATAATTTTAAATTCTTACCAACAACTGTCAGATTTAAGGTGCTATCAAATGAAATTATTACATTTCGATTTTGTCTGTCAATTTTCTTACAGCTATTATAACAAACTTTATGGTTGCCAACGGACTTGTCTCCCCCTCAGCTCTATATATAGCCCGTCCATACCAGCCTAAAAATACACAACAGCAACAATCTTTTCTCTCTTCTCTATTCTTCATTCTATTCTGGATTATTGGTTTCAATCCTGATCCTGCAATTCTGATCCCTAAAAAAATCAGGAAGAGCTTGTTTAATCCTGAAGGGTTGCCGCAAATAAACTTACTACTGTGGTGGAATAATCCTTAAGGACTACGCTAAACACGCGACTTAAGCTTCCAACAATCTCATAAACTTACAACAATCTTAAGGATTATGGAGCCTATTGTCAACGTCCCTACTAATGACGCTACCAACCACGCCGACGCTGTTACTATGGTCAACAATTTTGTTGCATCTGCCCTTTCAATGGTTTTGACCATTCCTTTCACCAAGCCATTGCCAGACATCTCCAAGATTGAGACATTTGGAGGTCAGAATTTCTGAAGGTGGCAAGAACACGTCTTCACAGTTCTTAACATGCATGGTGTCGCCAATGCCCTCATTGATTCTAAACCTTTACCAACAGCAAATCAAAGCTAACAAGAAACTTGGGTATATGCTAATAAGGTATGTAGATATACAATTATTAGCACCTTATCTAATGATCTCTTTGATGCCTATTGCTCTTACAAAGAAGCTAGCAAAATATGGGAATTCTTGTTTGCCAAATATACTGTCGAGGATGCTGGAAAGCAGAAATTCGTCATAGGCAACTACTACCGGTGGGAAATGACGGATGATAAAGACATCAAGATGCAAATCAATAAATACCACAAGCTATTGGAGGATCTTAGGGAGAAAAACATTATTCTACCTGATAAGTTTCTTGCAAGTATACTCATTGAGAAGCTACCAGATTCATGGAAGGATTACAAGCAACAATTAAAACACAAACACAAACAGCTATCTCTGTCGGACCTCATCACCCACA
>JANHAO010028366.1:0-10626 GCA_026873985.1 Saraca asoca
ATCAAATATCATTTGAAATCATTTACAAAAAGATCCTATAAAAAATAAAATAAGTCCTAAAACTAATCTTGGATCTCGAATCATAATTGTATGTGCTTTGAAAACCTATAAAACAAATTGAAGTAAGTAATAAAGCATAATATCAAATAACAATGTAAAAATTGATTAAGAATTATTTTTCAACATCAAAACTAAGGAACATGTGTAGCTAAGGTAACCTAGGCTAGCAAGTGCATTTGGATGGATTATGGCAATTTCTGTTAAGTTGGTTGCCTATAGGAATTACTCCTTGGATCCTCATAGTATTTGGACAAAATAGTTGTAATGAAATATTTTGCTATTTGAGAATTGGAAAATTTTAAAGAAGTAAAACTATATTGAACTTCCTTTTGTTTATGCTACAATAATTATTTTTATAACATTATACGTTGTACTTATTTTATTTTTGTGGAGTAAAAGACAATTTTAGTTTATGTGGAATCATCTACTCACTGAGTTTCTATAAAACTCACTCTTTTCTTCTCCATATTTTTCAAAGCCAAAAGATACTTTTACAGTCCCTCCACACCAACCTGGTTTCGAATCTGCTAACTGATTGAGTAGATCACATCCTGTGAAGATTAAAGATATATGAATGATGTAGCATTAGCAATTGGTATAATGGTAATATCTATGTGTTTTATCAGGATAAAGCCCAATAGGTATAGTCTTGTATTATCTGGGTTATTGTCGACTTGATTTTGTTGTACAAGTTTTGTATAGGGCATGTAGCCCTTTTTGGTTGTATAAGCCTTGTGCCCAGAAATCTAAAAAATAGAGGAAACTCTATCGGATTTTTGGTAAATATTTAATAAAGTATTTATTTTTATGCATCAATTAAATTTTGGTCTTTGGTATATTAATTCAAGTTAGGAAAGATTTTGCATTATCAAGCTTGTAAGAGGTTTCTTAACGGTGACCTTCTATGCCAATCATGTTCCATAGATTGGGACATGACAAGAATCCTCCTTTCTCTCTAATTTCTTTTTCTCTATTTTCTCTCACTTTTTCTTTTCTCCCTCCCTCTCTCTTTCTTATGATTTTTTCTATTTTTGCTCTGCAATCTCTCGACACCACTTCTCTATTATTTTTTTGTCCCTCCACTCTCTATGATATTTTTTTGTGTTCTTTAACTCATCTCCTCTTTATTTATAATTAGAGAAGGATTAACCCTCTCCCTGATAATAATTATCTTTAACATTTGTGTTCTTTCTAAAAGGATTGCTAGGGGTTAAACTTCTTTGTGTTTGGATTAAGAAAGTAATGCCTTAAATCCTTGGCAAAGATTTGTTGATAAAGTTAAAGTCCATTTTCGTCTTCGAATTTTTTTTTCCAAACTTGAAATTGTATCATTCTTAGATCAATATCAAGTTGAGCATTGCAAAAGGAACACCATTTTTTTTAGAAAGAATTTAAAGTAAATTAAACAAACAAAGGCCACTAACAAAGCACACTGAGAAAAATAAAAGATGAATATACATGATATTTCATTAAAATGTTAAAAAGAAAAATTTATTAATTTTAAACTAATCAAATAGAAATAATTAAAAAGATAAGCACTAAAGATGGAAGTCACTAATTAAGAATATCTCATAAATATCTTTTTGTGTGTCACTATTGAAAAGGTCAAACTACCCATAGTCATTGACCTAATTTGGACTCTAATTGGACACTCAAATTTATGATCTCACTTCAGCATTCTTTTCATTGAGAAACACAGCAATTGAGTGCCCAATCAATTTGGCATTAAATTTATAATTAGCATCAACATCACATAATGAGATATAGTATTTGCCAAGGCCTATCCAAGAAGTATCATTCAATTTGTATCACAAAAGGCTGAACAACTTAGTGTGAGATATGAAAAATGACATGTTTTGAGAAGCCTTTGAGAAAATAATGGCATTATACACATTGGAATATTGCCTTAGTCGTAGAATGGTATGATGTTTACAATTTGCCATAAAACTCACTCAATTTTATCACCAATTGTGATCAAGTCAATGATTCATGGTAAATATTTCCATCCATCATCTCAAAGTAATGTTCTTCTAAGGTTTAGATGAAAGGCATGAACACTTAAGAATCTGGCATCATTGGTTAGATGACTTGAATTCTAAAATTCTCCATTTTTTAGCATACTCTCAAGTCCGTAAAAGTTTTGCCTTTGTTCTTTGCTTATCATCTAAATAAGCCAATAATATTTGATAGAATTCTCCACAAAGCCTTTCCACTCATAGATTTCATAATGTCAAAGTGACAATACTATTGAAGAATTGGACCCATTAAACTTTCAAAAAAGAAAACATGAGCAATTGCTTATCTTTTGACCAAATAGCTATCTCATCATAATATAGTTTGAAGCAAACCTAAGGATCTTTCTCATTATGCTTATCATCTTAAGATCTTCAAGAATATCAACCTCTAAAATGGCCCATAAATCTTCCATTTTCACTTATTTTGAGGATCATGGACCTTATATTGTTGTTGTTTTCTCTACCAGGGAATGCTCTAACTCACTTATGAGATTTTCTTTTAGCTTCTCCCTTCCTTGATCTTATTTTCCTTCTCAGAAATGAATTTGAGGGATGGCTTAAACTAATAAGTTAGGAGTACATTATATGGCTAGGCTTGAGCATATGCATACATATGTTTAGCTTAACTTGGAAGATCTAGTAACATGATATGATAAGAGTGTAGATGACATGATTGTGATACATGACAAAGGAAAGAATATGGGTTGCATTGTGATTGCGAATGGCCAAGAATATGGATAGGTCAAAAGAGATTTGTTGGAAAAGAGTTGTGCTTGGGACCTATAAGCATGGGACCTATGAGCAAGGAATGTAGTAACTAACTTGGAATTTATCTATGTTTGTTTTGTAACTTTCATTAATTGAGTCACTCATACTTCCATGATCTCAACCACTGTATCCTAGAATTCAACAAATTCAATCCTCAAATCTTGATTCTCTATCTAATCTTAATCTGTTTACTTCATGATCATCATTTTGACCTCTTAACTAGTAACCTTACTAATTTTTTTTTGTTTGTGTACATCCAATTAGGGAATTTTGATATACACTGATGAAAGATTAATTTCCATAATCTTTTCTTTAAAAAAAAGTTCACCACATGATGGCTTTTTCTGTAGACTTCAAACTTTCATATTCTATTGTGAAATCAACATGCAAAAATTGTAACACTATGCAATCATAAACTTTAATTTTCTTTTATTTTTTTGTCTTTTTTAGCTCTCTTTTTTTCACAAGAAATAATTTTTTTGAAATTATTTTCTTACTAACAAAATCTAATGCAAAATCTAAGGAAAAAAAAGATAATTAGAAATTTAACCACTTGCAAGTGTCATGTTCTTCGCTGAAATCTTTGAAAATATTCCATTTTATGCTAAAGTCTTTGAATAGTTTGAGAAAATAAATTTATTAATGAGTGACTTAAAACAAAATGCAAGATAAAATTCAATTTTTTGTTTTCTATCATTTTTTTCTAAAATGCACCTAAATGATTAATGTTAAGAATTTAACTTTATTAAAAATGATTTGAATGAATATTATGATTGCAAATGACAAGCTATGAAAATCCAGGAAATTAAGATGACATATTATGTCATGCCCCAACTTCGGAAAGTGATCAATGTAGTAAGTTGCCTGAAGGCAACTTTCTACAAGCCTTACACTACATATTCAACTTATAAAATTGATAATAGACATTTCAATAATGTGGTCTTAAAGGACCAATCACTCCAAAGATTTTAAGAAAACTCATATTTACTCTCATTATAAAAAAAATGAATTTCTATAGAAATTTGGCATGGTTCCTTATGTTTTTTGAACTCCAGGCTTAAGGCCAAATTATCAGCAAAGAGCTATATAACCTACTTAGCACTTGTATAGACAACCAAGATCATACACAACATCACATGATGTATGACAACACAACTGACACAAATAAGACAACCTAAGACATATATGCAAGTGATTGACAATTCAACTATCAAACATCTCTTCTAAGCTCAAGTCTTCATTCTTCAATAGGCTAGTTTTTCCATTAGTGGGCCATCTTGAAACCTAAAATAATTTTTTTATAAAAAACGGGATGAGTTTCATAGAAACTCAATGAATGAATAACTTATACAAAAAATACTATATTATTAAAAACACATATCACTTTATAGTTGAATATATAACAATACTCTACTTAGTTTTCCTTAACTTGTCAAAGTAAGAAAACATTTTTTCAAAGGACTAGAAAAGTAGCATTATCATAAAATTAATTGATAGCTTAGATCAAGCTAACAAAGTGCTAAAAGTAAAACTAAGGAGAACATGCGAAACTAGTATTCAATCACCCAATTAACTTAGGCATCATGAGAAAGTATTTCATGTAAAACAAGAAAATAGTCATTTAATTCAAAACACACTCCTTAAGTATGAAAAATAAGATTCTTAGTGTCACTTACCTATAGGATCCATAGTAGCCCGATATCAATATGCAATTTCAATAATCAATCTCCATTCACCTTATTCCTCCTTATCCATCCACCATGTTAATGGCCATGATTTTCATTTTTGTTCCAAGTGCACTTGGGGGCTCCATAAGGACTACCCTAAGGATCCTATTCTCTCTTTATAAACAATAAATGCATTCCCCATGTAGGTAAAAACACAACCAAGTGTCAATATATTACACAATCAATTTGCTACAACAAACCACATCTCACATATAAGTAAAAACAACTTCAAATCACTAGAAATCATAGAATGGTGCTATCCAATGTTTGAAACAATCAACTCCTCTAGAATAGTCCTTTATATAAGTATAGACTCTTTGGCATAAGAAAAATAATTTGTTTTGTAGGTAATGTAATGGAATATTCAAGTTTAAATCAATAAGTAAAACTATCTTTATATAACACACACACACAAACACACACACACACATATATATATATATATATATATACAGTGAGAATGTGTAAATTATTCACTCACCTTTCAAATGTTCAAGTAGCTTTTGTTCTTTGAGCCAAGACAACTATCATTTTAAGCTTCCACCTTCAAGTTCCATTAAAATTCTCTCATCTATAGGCATTTGGTTAAGTGTAAAATCCTAACA
This sequence comes from Saraca asoca, assembly GCA_026873985.1. Classification (NCBI taxonomy): domain Eukaryota; kingdom Viridiplantae; phylum Streptophyta; class Magnoliopsida; order Fabales; family Fabaceae; genus Saraca; species Saraca asoca. The sequence goes on from JANHAO010028366.1 coordinate 5,176, forward strand.
TTAGTTTCTAATCAATTAAGGTATTCCACATCCTAGATATTAAGTTAAACCCTAAGGACTAGATTTTTCATAATTCTCTAAGCACTTACCTAGGATTTTCTTCAGTTGCACTAAATGTTGATTCAAATCTATCTAACTCTTGCCTATTCCACACTAGTCAATGGAAAAAAAATTGAAGAAACATTCCTAAATCAACAAGATAAGGGGAAGGGTTTAAGTATCTATCTTGAATTTCCACTACGCAAAATGCAACCAAATTAAAATTAAGGGTTTTAATTTACTTACCCACTCTTATAAAGCTAGAAGAAAGCTTTAGAACAAAGTAACTCACATTGCAATTGCTTTGTTTGGTTACAACCCTTTGCTTCCAAAATGCCACCAACCAAGTGATGGGAAGAAGATAACAGTGAATGGTAAGGGCTGGTTGATGCTCACGTCAAAGCATGGCAAGTAGCACTAGCTTAAACTAGACCATTGGGAGGAATAGGTCTCAAAAGGCCTCCATCATGGTCTACTCCTTGTAAAGGGAGCTTATTCCGTTAGTTGGCTTTGACCAACTTATAGGCCAAAGGCATCATTGATAACTAGGCAGTGAATGGCTGCTCAAAGGAGGAAGAAAGGGAGCTAAGGTTTGAACAAAATAAAGGACTTGTGTGTCTCTGGTTCTTTCTTTTCAAGCCTTAGGAGAGAAATGATGAAAAATGGCTTAAGTTAGGGACTTTTTCATTTAATAAAACTAAAGGGAAATTCTAAACAAAGGCTTTAAAGGAATAAAAGTAATTTATAAAATAAAGGTGTATGAATTTAAGACATGTGAAATTTAAGGAAGTTGATTTAATTTGTGTAAATTAAGTATGAAAAATAAATATAATGCCTATTAATGAAGTCTAATAGATAAACAAAAATTTTTTTAATCCTCTATCATTAAAAAGAGTATATTAATTGTACACATTATTCATTCAAGGTAATTTAAAACACTAACTTAGATATGTTTTAACTACATCTAAAATTTATGTTAATGGGATATAATAAATATGTTTTTCAAATTGTAAAATCATATAAAATGAAACGCTTATGATACTTAACAAAATTGGGATCAAATGTCTCATCGTGATGGAAGTTACATGTTTACTCAATACTTGTAATAAATAATGTCTCAAACATTTAAAGCAATTATAAACAACACATCATTTGAATATTGTCCAAAGCTTTCATTATCAAAACTTTAAATTTTTTTATTATTAATACTATTATTATTTGCAATTTGTAATGAATTTTTTTTAAAAGATCCCTAAAAAGTTCTTGGGCATTACACATTAAAACAATAAATTATTATGATCATTATGCTAACAAGATGCTATGAAAAATAATGTGAATGATATGCTATGGAAACTCAAATAATTAGATTGATGCATTGAAACGATACATTATTATGATTGATATACTAATAATATGTTATGAAAAATGATGTGAACGAAAACTAAAATATGTTTAAATGATATGCTTTGAAATTTTGAGTAATTAGAATTACATTTTGAAACTATAATTGGTTACACTAAGGATGTGAAAGAAAATTATGATGTAGACAAATATATGAAGAAATTATGCATAATCTAAAAGAAACTAAAAAAATGTGCATGTGATTGTAATTATGAAATATCTATCTCTCTCTCTCTCTCTCTCTCTCTCTCTCTCTCTCTCTCTCTCTCTCTGTGTGTGATATAAAAAAAATTGAAGTGAAAGTGATATATGAAAATTATAAAAATGCATGTTTGGTATAAAGATGAGTGCATGAAAATAAAAAGATAATGATATATATGTTCCTAGTATCCTATTTTAGTAGAACTCTAATATTATGGAAAGAGCTATCTTAGAGGATTAGTTCTAACCTAAAATGGCAAGATTTCTATGGCTTATCTATCAATGCATGGTTTCCAAGGTGGTATGTTTGTATGTATGTAGTAGGGTATTTCTGTCATGATATAGATAAAAAATTGAAGTGAAAGTGATATATGAAAATTATAAAAATACATGCATGGTATAAATCTGAGTACATGAAAATAGAAAGAAAATGATATATATGTGTGTGCCTAGTGTCCTATTTCGATAGAACCCTAATATTTTGAAAAAAGCTTACCTAGAAGATTGGTTATAACCTAAAATGGCAAGAATTTTATGGCTTATTTATCAATGCATGGTTTTCAAGGTGTATAATGTTCTTTAGTAGAATAAACTACCCCTTTACTATACGTACAGATATCTCACTCCAAAACCATGAACTGAAGGAGGAATAAACACCTTCTCTTACATCCATACTTATGAAATGAGATATAGTTTAAGATAGGGCCTTCATGAAAATAATCAGGGATATGCCCCCTTGATGCCTTGCTATGTGACTCCACTAGTCTATGCTTACGCACAAACCTTGGTATAAGGCCCAAAAGTGTAAGGTAAAGTGTAAGTGTATTGTGTATATAAACATAATTCATTTCATACTATGCACAAGGAACAAGATGATAGATTTCAACAACTCAGTACTTCCATCAAGCATATGATCATAAGATATTTTAACAAAACAAGCAAATAAAATTGACTTTTGATTTAGACACTTAATGCATATAATATAGGCATAAGAATAAATAACAAAAAGGAAAAACTAAAACTATCAAATTCCAGTAAAAAATAAAACATTCAAATATTAACAAAGAGTCATAAAAGAGCAGAAATTTGTACCTAATTTTTACCTTATAGAAGAGATGAGTCCACAACAACAAAGAACAATCACAGTAACAAAGATGGTGGCTTGATATGACCTTGGATATTATTCTTCAAGCCATTGTTATGCTCCTTTAGCAACATCAATAATCTTTACACCTACAATCACATATTAGAAAAAATCTTCTAGATGAACGAAATGTGAACAACAACACCTCTCTCTTATTTTTGTCTTCCCCTTTTTTTTTCTCTCTATTTTATTCTTCTAATTACAAATTGTTCTTTAATTTTTTTTTTCTAGCTTTACCTATCTAACTCTTTTATCTCTCAAATTTTCTACTCTCTTCCCTCCCACTTTTTTTCCTCTCTTTTTTTTTATAATTTTTGTCACTTTTCTCTATGATTTCTCCATATCTGCTCTCTATGATCTCTGGTATCCTTTTTCTATGATTTTTTTGGTGTACCTTTTCTCCTTTGACACATTCTCTACTTATAATTGGAAGGACCTCTAAGTATAGATCATCTTCAATGTATTTATGCCCCACTCTAACTCTTCAAAGTAAAAGATAAAACTATGTGATAAAAAGATAAAAAAAATGAAAGTAAAAAATTGTAATATACTCCTTTATAATTTTTTAAAAAAACTAAACCAAAACATTTGTTTATATCTTTTTCAGAAGTATTTAAATGTAATCTAATAATGCAAAATATTGAGGATAATTAACAAAATAAATAGTTGATTAATTGGTCTTTTCTAAAAAGTAACTAATTAGAAAGTGTTGACAGTCAAATCCAATCAACCCAAGTTCAGAACCCTAAACTGCTAGTTGAATGTAAATCGATAGAAAGAGAGAGAGAAAGAGAACAAGGAAATACCAAAAGTTTTTGACATGATTTAGGTAAAGTCAGTTTGACCCTTGTTATTGGTAAAATTTGATCTCACAAAACAAACCGATAGAGGCTCAGCAAAAACTAAGTCCAAGCAAAAGAAGTCCAGTTCACTAAGGTTACATGGAAGGTGCCACCTTACTAATCATGAGGTCAAGATGTAATGAAACCAAAGGTTAGAGGTCTAGCTTATCAAGAAATGAACAACCCCACTCGAGCTCTCCTTGATAAGTGTGAGTTCGACCCTGCTGAAGGCCAGTAACAACCCCAAGCCAGAAGCTGCTCGCAAGATGCAACACATTGCCTGGATGAAAGCTCAATGAGACATAGCACCAGACAAGTTTGTGTCAATTCACAAACAAGAGACCCACCCATAGAAAGTAACCTACAAAAGTTGATTTGCAAGAGCTTAAGTTGTCTTGTACATTAAATATTTGATATAACTTATTTACAATATGTAAAATTACATTTGTAACCTCCTAGCCTCTATAAATAGGAGGAGGAGGATCATTATAAGCTAACATAAAAAAGATATACTGAAATTCTATAAAATTTCCTTGAGATTCATAAAAGTTACCGTGAGCGTAGGGACCAGTACTACCTGGCTTTAGTCGAACCACATTCAAAATATTACGTGCCATTACCATTCTTCCTCTTCACCATCTTCATTATCTTCCTCATCTCCCATTTTTTTTACTAGAAAGCAGTTTGGGGTTCAACAACTAATCTCAATTGACAGAAATTTGGCAAAACCTGATTTCACCATTAACATTTTGGCACTAGAAGGAGGGCCCATTTGCTTTCAGATTTCCTAATTCTGTATAGCTACAATGGTAAAGGGAAGAATTACCAGGAGTTCAAACACTCCAATTGTTTATCTAGCAGACACTCCCACTACTAAAACTCATCGCCAACCTACTACTACCCTTGAAACTAAAGAGGCATAAATGCCTCACCAACCCCTACCAGTGCTTAATAACATAATAAGAGAGTTGGCCAAAGTTGTTAAAGTGCTGGCACAAGCACAGGCACAGACCCAAGGTGCACAGAGGCAAGAGGAGATCATAACATAGCTTTGGCAGCTACGTGAAGAAGTCCAAAAGAAAACTCTTAAGGATCATGATAGCCAGTAATCTAGGGGCTTGCAACAAGATAAGAGCTCGAATAAGACTAGCCAAAGGGTGAAGAAGAACCAACAATCCTCCAGTCTACAATTCGAAATGCAAGACCTATTAATGATAAAAGTGCTACAAAAGCTAAAATGATGGAAGAATGGCCCTAAGCTCAAAACAAGCAAACTCATAACAAGGAGAGCTTGCCATTCTTTATAGAGATTAAGATGTAGCGCCTCCCATAGAAACTTAAAGCTCCTGTGATCCCATTGTATGACAGGAACAACGATGCCTGTGATCATCTTGATGCATTCAACATCCAGATGGATCTTCAAACAACTGACCCTCTGGTCAAATGTTGTGTCCTCCCCGCCACGTTAGGAGGCATACCTCAAGCATAGTTTAAAAGCCTCCCAACTCGTAGTGTTAATAGTTGGGAAGAGTGCCAAAGGAAATTCATTAATCAATACTGGCATTAAGGAGACAGCTCATGCCTCCCTGCCATCTCACCATGATCATTCAATGGAAGCATGAATCGCTAAAAGATTACATAGCCAAATTCATGCAAGAGGCCAATTCCATAGAGAATCCTTCAGAGGAGAATGTTAACCTTAAGGGAGATTGTTAGCCTTAAAAGAGATTATTATCCTATAATGAGTTTTGTTAAACCCTAAATTTATTTTGATGTTGAAGAACAATTTATCTTGTTATTGAAAAACAATTTATCTTGATGATT
>JANHAO010028367.1:0-10629 GCA_026873985.1 Saraca asoca
TTGAATGAATATTTAGTGATCTAGGATGCATTGATCTCAAGTTGATTCCCTTGGCTGGTTGCTTTGTTTATCTTTGTTTTCATTTTTTGTATGTTTTGTTAGTTTTCTGTTAGTGTAGTTCTGCCAACCCCCCATTTCTAACTCTTAATATGATTGATATCATCATCCTAAAATGATCTAAGAGCTCGACCCAGTGTTGCCTATGCTACAAGTAGTTTAGGTAGTTTTGGTTATAAATTTCTAATTTGATCGGTGTTGACAGCCGCATATTAGCTTAGCTATGGCACTCTGGCTCCTCCATCTGGTAGTTCTGGCGATTGTTGCCATCTTTTTTCTTCTTCCTCTGCCGACATTCAACCTAGCTAGTCATTTCTCCCTTCTTGCTCCCCTGTTCTACTGTGTTCTCGATGAGCTACCACTTCCTCCTTAACTTGCCATTTAGCTGATGGGGTTCAGCTACCACTAATCATCTTCCTCCAGCACTTTTCGGTGTCTTTCTCTAGCTAGCTCAACTTGACTCTTTTTTTCTTCCTTCATTTCCCTTTCAATTCAATCAGCAGCTCCTATAAGCTCAACGACAGCAATCTAGCTCCGGCCGAACTTCCCACCCGTACTTTGGAGGATGGTGAGTAATTCTAGAATAAAATATTTATTTTATAGTAACTTTGTAGCAAGATTTCAAGATAGGTAGTTAAAACCCTCACTGTGCAAAGTTAAAGAAAGATGGAAATTTTCTTATGGATTTGCTCCAGATAAATTCCCTTTGATGAGTTGAGCACATTAAAGGCAAATTTTGGAGCTTTAGTTGACTTAGCTTTCTAAAGATTTTCTAAGGTGAGTGGTCAATTCTCTTCACTTCAGGATCTCATTAGTAAATATAGATTAATTTTATTATATGGAATATTGTTAATCCTTTTAAATAATGAAATTTCCTTACATATATATATTAAATGGTTTCAAAAGTATATTTACAAGTTATTAGTGTTTATGAAATGGTTTGTCGTGATAGAAATCATGCATTTTCATCTTGATTCATGCTATTGAAATTGACTATTTTATTGTTCCATGTGATGATTGGATATTGAAATACATTAACAGATCTATGTATGGTTTGATAAATGTTGCTTACTTGTATAAAGATTTTTATGTTGTGTGACATGTTTTGAATATGATTAAGATATTGGATCTATTGAAAAATTAGGTGGTAACCCTCAAGTGCACTTAGGAACATGTTAATTCCCTAAGCAGGAGTGGACAAGAAGGGAAATGTAAAGAGATATACATGCTCATGAGCATCTGGTAGACATATTGGATGGCTTATGGCAATGATTATGTTGTTATGGCTACCTTTGGGGATTTTTCTTTGGGATTACAGTTGAGTGTTTTAATTAATTGAGTATTGATGACTTTTTAGAAATTTTTATTGACTTTCTTTTATATTACGTAACGATGAGAATATTTTCATGGTAGCATATTTTGATACTTATTATTATGTTGTTGAATATTATATTTTCAATTACTTGACTTTCTTGTTGAATTATAATTTTCAAATGTGTATTGAGATTATGGCTGCAGAACAGGTAAGCATATCTTCACGGCTATATTTATATATATATATACTTTCAAGTATAATTTTTAAATGGGGATTTTTAGGTGATCATGGGATTGTTTACTTACTGAGTTTTTATGAAACTCATTCTTTCTTTTTCAGAGCTTTTAGACTCTCCTATAACACCTTTACCCTTCACTGATACGAAATTTGTTCTTTAATCGAGTGGATGATTTCTGTGGAGAATAAAGGTATATAAATAGGGAAAAATCAATGGCAGTTGGTAAGGTTGTATATGCATGTATTGTGTACAATTGCTGGATGCTCAATATGATATTGATTGTATAGTCTGGGCCACTATATTTTATTTTGTTGATATACAGGTTGTGATAGGCGTATAGCCCTTTTTGTTGTTGCATAAGCCTTAAGGCCAGGTGTCTAGGAAATAGAGGAAATTCTACTGGATTTTTATTAGAATTTAATATATAAATATTTCATTGTGGATTGATAAAATAGTGAGTTCTTGATATATTATTTTCATTGTAAGGCTTGTAAGGGGTTTCCTGATGGTAACCTTCTACACCAGTCACGTTCCATGATTTGGGGCATGACAAACAACCTGAGGGAGATACATATATTGAAGAGGAGTAATTCCTAAAACACCAACTGATAGACCTATTGCTTGCTTTTATCTCCAAAATAACCTTTACTAGTTTGAAAGAAAAGAATACAAGGCTAAAAGAGCAACTAAATGGGTTACTTAGGGTGATTAGATCTAAAATGTAAGTTGCTTTAAACTTCATTAGTAGAGTTTAGCTTGTCCTTGCTACCTTGCAAAATTTCTAGACATATGTTCATGTTGTCGTGTCTTGTGTTCAGGTTGTTTAGTTCATGGGATTCATATTATGTAGTACTATTTGTTTAGGTTATTCCTAGGGTTTTCACATTTAAATGTTTATTTTCTTGGGATATGTGTACCAATTTTTGTGAGACTTATGCATTTAATGCATATAGCTCATTTTTAGGTTGTTATAGTGGCACACTTATTAGTAATTTGTTGCTTTAAACTAGTATTTAATATGATGATTTTGTTGGTACAAATCATTTTTTCCTATCTTAAATACCAATTACCCTTTATCTCCCTATTTTGGTGCATAACTAATGTTAATGCTTAATGACAGATTACTCCTCTATGTTTTTAATGTTGAATGATATTTTTAATTACTCTTTGTGATCTTGCTATCTGTTGTAAGTTTTTGTCAAAATGAACCTTGTTGTAGACGGTTGGTTCAGTAAATGCTCACATATTGCTAATTCTGCAACTAGTTTTTGAGATGAATGGAGAAAGAAGCAAGAAAATAATATTAAAAGGGAGCCACACTTATTAATTCTAGAGTAAACTCCTTGTTGTTGTCAAATGCTATGATTTTCTTCCTTTATGAACTTGTAGCCTGTATGTTTGCTTGTTTGTGTCTTGTTGACTCAAGTTAGGGAGGAGAGATTTCATACTGGTTTTTTATGATGAAGGGGTAGAGAAAAGATGCAAAAGAAAAATGCAAAGAGCATGACTAATTGAAAATGAAATACTCTAATGTCTGTGATAAATGTAAAGGCAAAAAGCAAGTAAGCTTGTTTGAGCTTGCATGAAAACAAAGAGGACTATAATAAAAAAAGAGCAAGACACTCTGCTATCTCTCTTTGAAATAATTTTACTATGTCGCTGCCTTTTTGTTTATAATATGCTCTCTTTGCTAACCTTAGTTTTATAGGTGGGTCATCATAAAAAAAGGGGGAGAATGTGGGATCCTATATATTTCTAATTGCCTAAATTTATTAGTTTTGATGATGAGGTTTCAAATTGACTTTATTCTATTACAAAACTACAGTTTAAAATGCATATGCTTTTTGTTTGTTAACATGATGAACTATCTATTGGTTTAAGTCTATTGCAAAACTAATTAGATTATTACTTTAAACTAGCTGATCTTTGCAACAAGTTATAAGGATCAACAACATGATAAGCTAGACTGCTTTAAGGTAATTGGCTCTTTTTAATTTACAAGTCTAATCTAGCTAGCTTTGTATGAAATGAAATTAATTTAAATAGTTTTTTGATATGCTAATATTTTTCTAGCTAATTTCTTAATGTTTTGCTTAATTAAATTGCATTGAAAAATATGTTTTTGTACTAGTGTAATAGTTGTTACTCTTTGCTCATTGCAATTGAGGGTCCTAGATAAAGATATAAATTGGATCTTACTCTTATTCCTTTAGGGGAATTTATATACACATTTAATTATTATGAATTCTTCTTTGAATTATAACAAGAATGTGACTTATTCCCTTGTATTAAAAAGCACATCAGACAATTAAGTAGTAAATGTGTAGAATACAATAACGCAGAATGACAATTGTACAGTAAGATAAATTGTGTAGCAAGAATGTTAATGTAGGAGCAGAAAAATAGAGATTCAATATACCAAACTTTTAAAATGGTTTAACTTGAATTGAAATAGCAATACAAGTCTATTCCATTGGATAATCTTTAACCAGATTATCACTTTTATTATCAACATATCAAGAATAAATAGGCTCCTGATTTGCCAGTTTAAAACACAAGAATTATAATAGGTTTTTTGCTAACCTAAAATAACCATAAGAATTTCAATAAGCTCTTGCTAACCTAAACAAGATTTCTATCAACCTAGAAATCTCAAAAAGAAAAGATTAGGATAGGGTTGAAAATACAATACCAAAAGTTTGAGATGAAATCTCAAACATCTAATGTGAATTCTAAAGAGATTTGATTGAAAAAAATTAGTTTGATTCAGTGAACCAATGAAGTAGAATGAAATCTTGATTAGCTTTGATTCCTCTATGATTTTTGCATTTGAAGGAGAAAGAAAATTGTGTAATCTAATAAAAATTGAAGGTGGTTAGGAGTTTTATAACTGTTGTAATTGACTGTAATAAAATAATTAACTTTAAGTTTGTGAATCGATTCATGAATCGATTTAGAGTGGTTATAACTAATGAATCAGTTTAGAAATCGAATCATACCCTTTTAAGATCAAGTCTTGATTCAATTTATGAATCGATTACTAAATCGATTCAAGTCAATATCCTAACCTTTGGTAAAAAGAATTTTTCAAAAATTTTTCTAACACCTAAAAAAAATGTTATAGAGGGACCGAAGTAAAAATCTTTAATTTTGTTAGAGCCATAACGTAATTTCTTATTTTTTAGAAGGACTTATTTGAAGGCGGTGGAAAGTTGATGGGTCAAAGTGTAAATTTTTCCATTTTATTTTATATATATATGTTTTCTCTAGTTAGTTTCTTCTTCCTCCAACGCATTCTCGGAGCTTCCTCTTTCCTTATTGTGACCGATGATCTTCTTCAGCTTTCAGTGCTCTATCGTCCGGCTCATCTGATCACGATCATCTTTTTTTGTGCCTCCTCTATCGTGGATGAGCACTGCTTAGTTTAGCTAAAGCTTCCCAGCTCCCTCACGCTTTCCAGCAGAGCCACTGCAGTCCAACAAGCCCACCGATCTTCCTTTTCCCTGATCACTTCCCAGCAGCTCCTCTTTTCCCTTGGACCAACTCACAACCAACCAGTAGCTTCCTTCTTCCTTTTTTTGACAAGTTTCAGCTAGTTCTCCATCCAGCTCACTGACAGCGATCCACTCGATGGTGAGCTCTCTACCTGTACTTTGGAAGGTAGTGAGTATTCATAGAACAAAAGATTCATTTTATAGGAAGTGTACATTAAGTCTTTAAGATGGTTTACCAGAAATCCTAACCCTCAAAGTTGAGGTATACTTAGATATTATTATTCATCAGTTCCAAATAATTCCTTTTTGATGAATCAAATACTCCAACGTTAGATCTTTGGGGATCCGATTGAAGAATCTAACTGACTTGAGTGACTCAATTTTCCCAATTAGTTGATCTTGCTCTTTAAGGAGTTTTTAAGGTGAGTAGACAATCATCCTCACTTAATAATCCCATTTGATAATATAAAATAACTTTATTATATAGAATATTATGAATTGTTTTAAATAATGGAATTTTTTTATATATTAAAGTGGTTCCGAAAGTATATTTATAAGTTGTATGTGAACATGGTTTGTTGTGATAAAATTATGCATTTTCATCTTGATTCACGTTATTGAAATTGGCTATTTTATTGTTCATGTGATGAGTGGATATGAAAATGCATTAGCATGTTTGTGCATGTTTTGATAAATGTTGCTTACACGAATAAAATTTTTTATGTTATGTGATATTTTTATATTATTGAAGAGGTTTTGAATCCACTGGAAATTCATTGATCACCTCAAGCGCACTTGTGACTAGTTGATATGATAGCATGATGAGGGTGGATGGTCGGATATATGGATATTTGACTGGTGTGTTGGGATGGGTTTTTTGGGGGAGATGATGGTTATGATGTATGATATTACGGTTACCTCCAGGAATTTTCCTTCGGGATTCTAGTTGCGTGTTTTAATTAATTGCATATATAACTTTTAAAAAACTTCACTGACTTTCTTTCATATTACGTAATGGTAAGCATATTTTTATGGTAGCCTCTTTTGATACTTATTATTATGATATTGAATGTTATGTTTTTAATTACTTGATTTCCTTGTAGAGTGTTAGCTTTCATATTTATTTTGTGACTATGGCTACTGAATGGGTAAACATATTTTTCACGGCTATATATTTTCAAACATGATTTTTAAATGGGATTTTTGGATGATCATGGGATTGTTTACTCATAGAGTGTTTATAAAACTTACTCCTTCGTTTCCATGTTTTTCCAGAGCCAGAGAATATTCCTATTATTCCCTACACTGTCTTGACCCAGGATATACTCACTAACCGAGTGGATCACACCTAGTGGAGATTTAAGGTATAACTGTGGTGTAAAGTTTAGCAGTTGATAGGAATGTATATGCATATGTTGTGGTTAATGAGTGCCCAGTAGGATGTAAATTGTGTAATTTAGGCCATTGTGTTTGTTGTAACATTGTACAAGTTGTGGTGGGTGTGTAGCTTTTTTGTTGTTGTATAGGTCTTGAGGCCAAGTATATGAAAAACAGAGGAAACTCTGTTAGATTTTTACTAGAATTTAATAGATAAATATTTTATTATGGATTGATGAAATAGTGAGTCGTTGGTATGTTAATTGCACTATAAGGCTTGTAGGGGGTTTCTTGATGGTGACCATCTGTACCAGTCATGTTCCATAGATCGAGGCATGACACTTTTCTTCACAAATCAATTAGTGAATCGATTCAAATATATTTTCCACAAGAATTGATTTGTGAATTGATTTATGAGGTAAAAAATAGTTTTATAAAATTTGTACTTGTGAAAAGTCTTTGTTTGAAAAATATTTGATTTTAGCTTTTCTTTAAGTGATTTATATCTACCTGATTATCTCAGATATAAAAATATTTGCTTAAATCAAATTTATTTTGAATTTACTTATAAAAGATCTTGTAGAAATAAGATAATTGCTAAACCTAATTTTTGATGTCTTCAATCACATACTTTAAACCTGCAAAATGGATCAAAACACTGAAATATATTATTAGATAGTAATATAAATTTAAATTATTTTTCAGCATTAAAACTAAGGAAAATATGTAGTTAGGGTAACCTAGGTTAACAGCAATATCCTTAATTCTATTCCAACTAGGATTTCTATGATATTCTGGAATAAATTATTTTGCGTACATGTTATACTAACTTTACAAATTTGTGTTAAATGCTTTGCTTTTTGAAAAAGACTGGAAAAGGCTAAAATGTGTATGTTGCTTTTTGCAACATGACATGTTGTAGTTTTGAAATTTCACAAAAAATTGACATTGTAGGGTTACTCTTTTGTTCTGCTACTTCATGTTGACTTGACACAACATTATTTTAATTAGAGAAAATCTGAAAGAGTAACAATATGAGTTGGCCACTTGTACATTGATAATAACAACTCATCAAAGATCATTTTCCAAATTGAAAGAGCAAGCTGCTCTAATTCCAAGGTTGCAAAACTGAAAGTAACAACTTACTGAACATGAGAAAGTAGCAAGTTATTTGACTTAGAGCTCAAGTTGATAAAGATGCTCTTTGGTACTAAGCTCATTTATAAAAGAGGAGATGTTCTTCACTTCAAATTATGTCTTTTTGTTATATTTTCATTAGCAAAATACTCTTGTGAGAGTTTGAAAAATATTATATCTTTGAGACAAATCTTTATTTATTCTTGAGTTTTGTGTAAGGTTCACCAATTAGGGGTTAACTGTGAGTGAAACGTTTGTAAAAACCTTGTAGCTAGGAATTATGCCTTGTTGTGAGGCTAGAAATTCTCAAGTTAAGATATAGGATTGCTTGAACGTTAAAAGGTCAAGTGGGAAAGATTGTAAGGGATACTTTGAAAAAAAAAAGTGTTAGCGGATAACTCTGAAGGTGCCTATTGCCCTTGAGAGAGAAGTAGACCTAGAGGGATGATTTTTCCTTTGGACCATTGAATCTTTATAATTGGTGCTATTATTCTTTTTCCCTACTCCTTTCTTTTTCATGCACTTTAAATTACTTATCTTTATATACTACTTATTTGATCTTTCATACATTTGTTAATAGCTATTTATAAAGGAAAAGGTTTTTAAAATATAAACTCATGTTTTTAAACACCAATTCACCCCTTTCTTAGTGTGTTTGTCTTATCATCCTTTACTATCTTTCTAAATTTAACACATTGTTATTAATTGATAATGAGATTATTTTTGAAAATGTAGGACATGAGAAGATAGTGTATTATAGATAAAGTATTTTTAAAATATTTAGAGAAAAATATAGTTTACTCACTTATAATATAATCCAAGTTTACTTTGTCTACTTGTATTTTAAAACGTCAAAATTTACCCATGTTTACTTCATTAACACTTTGTCTATTTAAAGTAATTTTTGGTAAAAAAAAAAATTAAATTTGCTCATTTTTATCACATGATTTTTTTTCTTGAACCATTAAAGCTACAAAATTAAAGCAAGCAAGCTTATGGTGGGTAGCGTTTCATGGATAAATTATTCAATTTGTGAAGTGTGTTTCAAGTTATAATTGAAATTTAAATATATGTTATTAAACTTATCATTTACACAATCTTAACTTCTTAATTTTGTGACTTTAATGTGGGACAAAAAAGATCACATAACGAAAGTATGCGAATTCTGTCTATTTTTTGACGGAAAAATAGTTAAAGTGAGCAAAGTGCTAATAAAGCTGTTGATAGTGGATTTCGATTCTGCCAAAATCCAGCCAATCTAAAAGGTTCTTCTGGGATTTAAATTATCTTCTGATTGAACAAGCAAAGATGAAGAGGAAGATCAGAGGAAGAGCAGCAAAGATATAGTATTTTTAACGTGATTTGGCCAAAATTGGGTAGCACTGTTCCCTATGTTCACAGTAGCATTTTATTATTCTAGTGAGAATTCGATAATGTTACAGTATCTTGTTTTTAGTTTAGCCTCCTTATAATGATCTCCCTCCTCTTATTTATGGAGACTGGGGAGGTTACAATTATAATTTTAGAAATTGCAAATAAGTTACATTAAACATTAAATGTACAAGACAATATGTATCCCTGCAAATTGACTTCTGCAGGTTGCTTTTTACGGGTAGGCCCCTGCTTGCTTGGTTTGCAAGTTGACATATGCTTGTTTTATACTTAGTCTCAACGAGCTTCTAGCTTTTGGCTAAGTGTTGCACCTCATGAACCAGGTCCTCTAACCTAGGGTCGCTACTGTCCTTCAGGCAGCGAGGCCAAGAATGCTCTCAGCAAAGTGAGCTTGCGTGAGGGGGACTTGCTAATTATGCAAGCTAGCTCTTAGTGCCTTTGTTCCTTCAATGGGCTTGCCTATTATTTTGGTTGTCTCATATCGATCACATGGTTTCACAACCTAAGGATGTCACTTCATGACCTCAGGGTCAGGCGAGCTAGACTTTTTCCTTTGGACTTGCTATTTAGGCCTTTTGCTAGCCCACTTACGAAGTACCAATTTTTACTCATAACATAAGTCCTCCAACTCTCAGTCTATGATAAAAAAATATTTGGCACATCTATTTGCCCTCTCACTTAGCATTTTAAGGTCAAAAATTGCATGTTTCTAGCTATGTTAGTGTGTATTTGTGATTTGGTGCTAATTGGATTCATATTGCAAAATTTTGCATAATTGGCCATTTTGAGTAGTTTCTGTGTTTTAGCCATAACTTGAGCTACACTTATCCAATTGAAGTGATTCTTCTCTTACAGAAAGATAAGAGAGAGATCTACAACTTTCATGAAGATTGAAAAAGCTGAATCACACAATTGGTTGACCAAAATTGAAGCTCAAACTGATATCAGAAAATTGTCTCAGCACTGTCTCAGGCAGCCAACCTTCATGCATTCACTAGACCATAACTTGAGCTATAGAGGTATAAATAAGGTGAAAAAAATTCCAAATGGAAGCTAACACATAAAGCCACAATTCATATGAAGGCTTCCCATGCTGAAATGATCAAATTAGGGGTAAAAAATAGGTTGCAACATGAAGGTAAAGAAGCTGCGAAAATGGGCCTACAGAATTGAAGTTTTAAGGCCCCAATTGACATAGGCTTGAGCCCAATGCAACTCCCTTTCCTCTAGTCCACATAAACCAGCTGGAGACCTAAAAAGAAGAAGAAAAAGTGGGAATGTAGTCTACAAAATAGAGTAGCACGCAAAAGGACAACAAGTCAGTAAAGTGGCAGAAAGTGGACCTGCTACACTAACTTTTCTGCCTCCTTCTTTTAATCGAGGCATGACCATTTGAGAAAGAGTTTTTCATTCAATTTTTCATTCACTTTTAGTGTGTTCTTAGGGTAGTTTTTAGGGGTAGAGAGAAAGATTTTGCTCTCCCTCTTTTCTGTATTTTTCTTTGTGTTTTTTGGCCTGCCATGGAAGGTTGAAATTGTAACCAGTCCAAGGGGCTGCAACACTTGAAGATTAATGAAGAGGTTTTGTTCTTTCATTCTACATTTAGTTATTGGCCATTT
>JANHAO010028368.1:0-10625 GCA_026873985.1 Saraca asoca
TGACACCAAACTATAAAAACATGTTAGCACAGCTGGAATTATGCAATTTTGGCTCTTAAAATGCTAAGCATGAGGACAAATAAATATGTCAAATCTTGTGTTATCAACTATTACAAAAAGTCTAAACAACCAGTCATTTGCAGAGTAAAAATGCTAGTATCACTTTAGCCTCTATGTTAACCTTTATGTTGTATACAAAAATTAGCCTCGCAAGGATGAGCCTTCGAGTACAACAAAGACCAAGTCTCACACTCCTGAGACTGGCAATAGCAAAGTAATTCCGAGCGCCAAGCCCTACCTCGCTCGTCACATTACAATGATACTGTGAGGGGGTTCGAATACATCCCACGAAATAACCTCCCCCATGAGGGCGGACCAGTGAAGAAATCACAAGACCGGATCTTCGAGTGACCAGCCACTCCACTCAAGATCACCTTCTCGCTACAGGATCACCTTCTCACTATAGTGACACCTAGCTCGCTACAGCAGAACCTGTGATGCCTCCAAGCCAGACTTCCCTGTTCAGAATATCAAGCAGCAGACACAAGTCCACCGCCAGCCTAGGGGGACCATTCAGCAGCCTACTTTCTGTAATAGTCGGATTGTAGCCCTTTTTGCTATCTTTTCTCATTTATTATTTGATGTAACACAATTGTAGCTTATAATTAATGTATGTAACCCCTTCCCCTTTATAAATAGGATTGCCCTGTTAGAAGAGAGGGGAGGAAAAAATAGGAGGACAATCTTGTAAGCAGAAACTCTGCAAATCACTTTATATTAATAAAATTTTCATCGTGGACGTAGGGTCCGGTGCCCCTTGGATTTGGCTGAACCACGTTAAAGGTGTTGTTCCCCTTTTTCATCTTCTTCCTCTTGGTCCTCTCTCTTCCGCACTTCAAAGGCAGTATTGGATCTCAGAACTCCTCCCCGTTGGCTGAAGTTCAAGTCTCCCGTACCAACTGAATTTTACCGTTAACATTTTTGGCGCCGTCTGTAGGGATCCATCTACTTTCTAAAGTTTCCACTACAGCCTAATCATGGCCAAAGGAAGAACGACTCAGAGTTCCATAGCTCTGGCTTCTTAGTAGCACACCACTGTGCTCGAAACTCAAGGGGCTCAAATGCCCGACCAATCCCGATCAGCACTTGAAAACACAGTCAAAGAACTGGCTGAGACTATCAAGGTGCTTGCTCAGGCACATGCACAAAATGCTCAAAGATAAGAAGAGGTCATGGCACAAATCCAGTAGCTTCGTGAAGAAGCCCAGAGAGGAATCCGTGACAATCGCGACAACCAATGATCGAGGGACTCACAGCGAGTACAAAGCTCGATCCCTGAGCACAAAGATCAGCATCCAGCAATGGAAGAGGTTCTCCAGAGGCTAAAACAGTTGGAGGAGCATCCACAACCTCAAAGCAATCAACCTCGCTACGAGGAAACCTCACCATTTTCCGTGGAGATTGAGAAGCAACCTCTCCCGGAGAAGCTCAAAGTGCCCGTTATCCCACTATACGATGGGAGTAGCGATCCCAGTGACCACCTGGACGCGTTCAATACTCAAATGGATGCCCAGACTATCGACTCCCTAGTAAAGGGTCGCATCTTCCCCACTACACTAGGGACAATACCTCGTGCTTGGTTCAAGTGCCTCCCCCTGCGTAGCATCGGTAGCTGGGAGGAGTGTCAAAGGAAGTTTGTCGACCAATATCAGGAGCTGAAGAAGCAACTCACGCCCCCTTGCCACCTTGCTATGGTTTTCCAATGCAAGGATGAGCTGCTCAAGGATTACGTGGCCTAGTTCAGGCACAAGGCTAACTCCGTCGAAAACAGTGTTTTAACAGCCATCTCAGCGAGACTCCGTAAAGACAGCAAGCTGTACAGATGCCTTTACAAGTCACCCACTCGAGACCTCACCGAATTTTATGATCGGATGACCAAGCAAATAAGATGGGAAGAAACCTTCGAAATGGAGGAACCCAAGCATAAAGCGGGCCATAGCAGTCCCACCGTGAGCAAAAAGAGGAGCAGCTAGAGTCATGACAATCTCACTCCTCATCTCGTAAAGAAAGCGAAACCTCAATGACCCGGAGGCCGCTTCGAAAGCTATAGCATCCTATCAGACACACAGGACAAAATCTTCACCACAGAAAGGTATAACGAGGATTTTAGAAAGCCCTGGCCCATGAGGATACCCACCAAGTCCAGGGACCAGAGTAGATTTTGCACTTACCACAACGAGGCTTGACACACCACCTCAGAATGCCATTGAAGGCCTCATTAGAAAGGGTCGGCTATAGGATTATGTGATAGATCCACCAGAACAGCGTGCTCAGTAAGCTCAGCGAGTTATCACTTGAGAGCCCGAGCCCTCCATCCGAACCATATTTTGATCCTGTAATGCTCGATTGTACTAGTCATCATATGCTAAATGAATGAAGAATGCCGATTGGTTAAACAATATCTAGACGAAGGAGTTTCCACTCCACTATTGTAATTCGCTACAGTGAAAGGTTCTTACCTCGCTACAGCACAACCTTTACAATCATATCCGCTGTAGCAAACGGTTTTCACCTCACTACAGCAAACATGTTCGCTACAGCGAAAGGTTCTCACCTCGCTATAGCATAATCTTTACAATCATATCTACTACAGTGAACAGTTTTCACCTTGCTACAACAAACATATTCACTGTAGTGAAAGGTTCTCACCTCACTACAGCATAATCTTAACAATCATATCTGCTATAGCGAATGGTTTTCACCTTGCTACAACAAACATATTCGCTACAGTAAAAGGTTCTCACCTCACTACAGCATAATCTTTACAATCATATCCACTACAATGAACAATTTTCATCTCGCTACAGAAAACATATTCACTACAGCGAAAGGTTCTCACCTTGCTACAGCACAATCTTTACAATCATATCCACTATAGTGAATGGTTTTCACCTTGCTACAGCAAACATATTTGCTACAGTGAAAGCTTTTCACCTTGCTATAGCATAATCTCTACAATCATATTTGCTATAGTGAATGATTTTCACCTCGCTACAGCATAACCTTTACAAACATATTCGCTACAGTGAACGATTTTCACCTTGCTACAGCACATTCTCTACAAACACGATTGTCTCAAGCAAATGGTGTTAACCTTGCCACGACAAAAAAAAAACTCAACGAATGGATTTTACCTCACCATTGTTGAAATGAAATCATCATGATTACCCGCAGCTCTCATGCAGACAAGTTTCTCTCGGCTTTCATGCAATTAAATTCCCACAATTTTTATGTGGACATATTTTCTACATCTCAAATGAGATCTCTCAAGCGTAGCACACTCGTGATCTCTCTCTCTCTCACATTAAGTCAAGCAGTCAGAAAAATGATGAAAGCATAGCCGATGGCTAAAAGAAGAAATTTTTATTAAATTATCATGAGTTTACATACAATAATGTGTGAAGCATTCATTATAGTTTCTGAAAGGGGAAGAACTCATCCCACCTAAAAGACCTCAACAAGTGAGGTGACGGTACATCAGGGGAAAAAGACTGAAAGCTTGACACTACGATTCTTGCAAAAAGCAGCCAAAAGGCTGGCTACTAGTCGTCGGGCTCGCAAAAGAGCAGCAGCCCCAGAGTTCCTCCTACTTGTTCCTTTGGCGTGTCCTCTTGAGCCACACACAGCAATTCAAAAAGTCATAAAAGCTGGGTGGCCAAGTAGCGGCACCACATGCATTTGCCAGAGGAGGTGGCTAGAAGACACCGTGAGAACCCCATAGGAGCCCGCCAAGCAGATCTTGCACCAGAGCCACATGCAACGGGCTATCTACGTCTCCCGCCACCCTACAACATGCCATCCACATCTCACCAAGCTTCACCGAAAGCCAAGACACCAAAGCATAGGGGGCTTTTTAGTCTCTTCCATTGAGTTTCTCTGGGACGAAAGAAAGAATGTCTTAAGTTATAAATAGACCCACTTAGCCCTTTGAAGAATCCAAAGAAAATTTGATCTGATCTTCATCCAACGGTTTGAAATGAGCGGTCATGCCATGCCAACGGCCAAAAATGACAAATAGGAGAAAGTATGTCCTAAAGCAGAACAAAAAGACATCTGACATAACACTTCAGTCAAAGAAGGACATTGGCTAAAGATATGAATCAAGCCTCAGAAACATGCAACTCCCGGTCTACAAAGCAAATCGTAGTTGGAGGGCTTATGTTGTATACAAAAATTAGCCTCACAAGAATGAGCCCTTGAGTACAACGAAGACCAAGTCTCACGCTCTAGAGAGCAACAATAGCAAAGTAATTTTGAGCACCAAGACCTGCCTCGCTCGTCACATTACAATGACGCTGCGAGGGGTTTTGAATACATCCCACAAAATAATCTCCCCCACGAAGGACGGACCAGTGAAGAAATCACAAGATCGGATCTTCGAGTGACCAGCCACTCCGCTCAAGTTCACCTTCTGACTATAATGACACCTAGCTCGCTACAGTAGAACCCACGATTCCTCCAAGCTAGACTTCCTTGTTCAGGACATTGAGTAGCAGACATAAGTCCACCGCCAGCCTAGAGGGACCATTCAATAGCCTACTTTCTGCAATAGCCAGATTGTAGCCCTTTTTACTATCTTTTCTCATTTATTATTTGATGTAACACAACTGTAGCTTGTAATTAATATATGTAACCCCTTCCCCCTCTATAAATAGGATTGCCCTATTAGAAGAGAGGGGAGGAAAAAATAGGAGGACAATCTTGTAAGCAAAAACTCTGTAAATCACTTTACATTAATAAAATCTCCGTCATGTACATAGGGTCCGGTGCTGCCCGAATTTGGTCGAACCACGTTAAACGTGTTGTTCCCCTTTTTCATCTTCTTCCTCTCAATCCTCTCTCGTCTGCACTTCAAAGGTAGTGTTAGATCCTAGAACTTCTCCCTGTTGGCTAAAGTTCGAGTCTCCTGTACCAACCAAATTTCACTGTCAACACTTTAAAACTATGTATTTTCACTAAGTTTAAAGCTTGAAATCATTAGGCTAGACCTTAGGGACCTTTGGGATTTGGTTTGACTTCATTTGGTCCCTTGAAGCTTTAATTATGTTTCAATCATTATGACAAGGTCAATCTAGATGAAAAATACTAGGACAATTTCACAGCACATTTTAAGATTCCAAATAGTATAATTAGGCTCCAACCTCAACATGGAAGTTGTAAAGCTTTCCTTTAGCTTTCTAACCATATAATGATAGACCTAATCCAATGTTTTGTGCTCAAGTTATAGCCCAAAACCTAAAATAGAGGTAAAAATATAGCATTAGGCAATTAATTCAATTACGCTCCAAATCATGACCAAATTATAGGCCATGCATGCCTTAAAATGCCTCATCAGAAGCTAAACTATTAGAAACATGCGGGGTTTAATTGAAGCTTCCATCGAGCCATTCCATAAAGAAGCAAGAAGAGCTTCTCAGGCTTTATAAAATGGTCTGGGTTTAGTAAAAGACCCAATAGACAACTAACTATCTTAGATCAGATGGTCCAGAGGAAACGAGGCCACCACACCAACAACTATAAATCATGCACAATAAGAAGTATAACCAAAGCAGATGAAATGAAAGTCTAAAAGATAGAAAAGACAATATAGCAATACTAAGCACAAAGACTTTGATCAAGAACAAGGCCTCAGGAAAAATACAACTCCTAGTCTGTAAAGCGAACTAAGAGTTGGGGGGCTTATGTTATGGGTAAAATCTAGTCTCACATAATGGAAAGGTAAAAGCCTAGTGAAGACCAAGAATTAGTTAGAAATGGCTTAAATCACCAAGAGTGCATCACCTCACTAATCGCCAGGTCGGGATGCAAGGAAAGCCCAGAGCTAGAGAAACAACTTGCTAGAGCCCGCCTCCCCAAGAGCTAAGCTTACCTCGCTAGGAAAAAGCCAACAATGACCCCGAGCCAAGTGTCTTAACTCGCAAGATTGGGCACACTGCCTAGCTAAAACCTTAGCATGACAGAACACCAGGCAGACTAACATCAGTTCTCAAATCCAACAGATAAGAGGGGCCCACCCATAGAAAGTCATCTGCCAGAGCTAAATTATGGAGTATAAGTTGTCTTGTATATTTAATGTTTGTAATGATGTATTTATAACATATAAAATTACAATTGAAACCTTTCTCCTTCTATAAATAAGAGCAAGAGGATCCTTGTAGAACAGGCTAAAACCAATATACTAAAACTTTATAGAATTCACTTTAGATTAATAAAAGCTACCATGGATGAAAGGACTAGTACTACCTAATTTTAGTCAAACCACGTTAAAAATACTGCATTTCATTGCTCTTCTTCCTCTCCATCATCTTCATCATCTTTCTGTTTCTCACTTCGTTCACTAGAAAGTAGTTTAGGGATAAAAGGACCGCATCAATTGACTAGAATCTGGCAGAACTGGATTTCACCGTCAACAGAAAGGAATGTGGATAGTGTAGTTATTATAATTTGAGATTGAAACCTAATAAAGACATTACAAGGATTTTCTAACAATAACAAAAAATTAGAAGATATGTTGTAGAATTAAAAAGTTTCTCATAATAGAACTGGTCTAGGATATAGGCAGCAACATTAATAGAAATTTAAGAGATGAAACCCTGCTTGTATCACCTATTTCTATTACAATCATAAAGGCCATCATATCAGATATTGCCCATTTAGAAATGGAACATATTTGTTTAAGCCAAATGAAAGACTGGTATGGTTACCTAAATCAACTGCTATTAAGAAAATTTCTATTATGTCAACAAACAATAATGGACCCAAAATTTAGTGGGTACCACCAATGCTAGTATAAATTTCATGTTATAAGGATGTGAAAGACAAAGCACAAATTTATAGTTTTTGGACAATGGATGTTCAAGACATATGATCGAAAACAAGGATAAGTTCATTTCTCTCACACCTATAAATGGAGGTAAAGGTGACCTTTGGAAATAATTCTAAAAGAAAAGTTAAAGGATTTGGTAAAAATGGTAAGTCCTCTAACTGCTATAGAAATGATGTCTTGTATATAGATGGTCTTAAACATAACTTGTTAAGCATAAGTTAGTTCTATGATAAAAGGAATCAAGTCATTTTTAGTTCAAATAAATGCTTAGTTATGAATGGTAGCGACAATCAACTTAAACTTGTAAGCCATAGAGTTAATAATGTTTACTTGTTTGATCTTGATTTAGAATTTAAACTAGACTCGACATGTTTAGTTTGTGTTAGCTTAGGTTACCCTAGCTGCATATTTCTTGGTTTTGATGTTGAAAAATAATTTTAATCAAAATCATTTACATTACTATTTGTCAATATATTTCACTGCTTATTTTTATTTGTTTTG
This sequence comes from Saraca asoca, assembly GCA_026873985.1. Classification (NCBI taxonomy): domain Eukaryota; kingdom Viridiplantae; phylum Streptophyta; class Magnoliopsida; order Fabales; family Fabaceae; genus Saraca; species Saraca asoca. Next base: position 7,388 of record JANHAO010028368.1, read on the forward strand.
CATATTCAAAGTACATATGATTCAAGAGATCTCACAATAGAATTAGGAATTGTTTTATTTTTATAGGATCTTTTCTAAGTGAATTCAAAATGAGATTTGATTCAAATATTTCTTTTAACTAATACAGTGAGATATAAACAAACCACTTGAAAAAAAGCAAATATTTTACAAACAAATATGTTTTATATGCACAGAATTTATAAAAACTATTTTACATATAACGAATCAATTCACTAATCAATTCATGTTCAAAAATTTATACAAATCAATCCACCAATCGGTTCATGAAGAATTTCTCTGAATTGATTCAAGATTTGATTCACCAACTGAAAATCTGTTATTCTGTTATAATTCATTACAGTAGTTATAAAAACCCGACCACCTTCAGTTTTTTAATAGATTACATACTTTTCTTTCTCCTTCAAGTGCAAAATTCTCTATGAAAATAAAGAAAAACATTATTATTTTTCATCTCACTACTTTTCTCAATCATTCAAGAAATTTTGAATCAAACCTCTACTGAATTCGTCTTAGCTATTTGATATTTCATCTCAAACTTTTGGTATTGTATTTCTTAATTTACCCAATCTTTTCTTATCTTTTATTTTCTTTTGAGATTTCTAAGTTGATAGAAATCTTATATAGGCTAGCAAGAGCCTATTCTAATTCTTGTGTTTAGATTTAAAAGAGCCTGGTTAAATTCTTCTAGATCAGCAAGATCCCTATTATAATTCTTGTGTGTAAACTAGAATTTTAGGAGCCTATCTTTAATCCTGATAGTTTTGCTAACAAAGTGGTATTCCAGTTAAGGAATGATCTAGTAGAGTAGCCTTGAATTGTGGTTTCAATTCAAGTTAAACCACTTTAAAAACCCTTTGCATTGAATCTTTATTTTCTTGCTTTTGAATTTACATTCTTGCTATATAATTGTTAAATTCTATAATCTACATATTCATTGATCAATTCTTTGCAACTGTACTTAGTACAAAGCTATTCTTAATAATCTAAGCAAAATAAAAGAGTTTATAACAATTAAAGAGTATACAAATTCCCCCAAAGGAATAGGGACAAGATCTAATTTCCGTAATATATTTCTTAATACAAGGCCTATCTGTTGGTATCAAAGCTTTGGCTCTTGATACTCCCTTTCTATGGCAAGAATATGGATTCAAACCTAACTATTTTCTTTGATTGTCTATGCCTAAACAATCCACCTGCTTTTGATTTAGAAAATTTTGCTTTTTGGAAGCATAAAATCAAAATTTTTATTGAGGCTTTAGATGAGAACATGCTAGAAATTTTAGAAATAGGCTATGAATATCCTATGATATCTATTGATGGAATTCTAGAGCCAAAATCTAAATTGTTGTGGACTAATGAAAAAGAAAGTGAACATCTTCTTACCTCCAAGTTAAAATTGATTATTATTGGTACATTATCTGCTAATGAGTTTCCAAGAATTTTAGAATGCAGAATAGCAAAACCAATTTTAGATACCCTTGGGACTACATATCGATGCAGAATTGAAGCTTATTGCAAAAAGGAGGAACAACACTGTCTTATGGCAAAACATAAGGGAAATACACAGGTTCTATAGTATCCTTCATTTTTCTATGGTTCTTATGTTAGTGATTCTAATAGTGATTTTAGCAATCAAATAGATAATATAAATGATGATGATTCTGATGACTTGTATGAAGAAATTTATGAAGCATTAACAAAAGCCAATAAGGAAATAAAGAAATTAAAGAGTCAAAATGAAAGTTTGCTAAAAAAGCTTGAGAAAATTAAAAAAGAAAAAGCTGACTTGAATGTATTAGCTAAAAAATTAGTTAGTGAAACCAAAACATGTGAGCACTGTGAGTCCTATAAGCTAGAGATAGAGAAATTGAATAAGAATTTACAAGGTTTTGATGAAAGCAATGAGAAACTGAATGGCATGCTAGAAAATCATAAAAGTTTCCAAAATAAAAATGGCTTAGGATATAGATAACAATATAAAAGATCTAAGAGATGGAATCCTGCCTATATCACCTGCTATTATTGTAATCATCATGGCCATCATATCAGAGATGGTCCATTTAGGAATGGAACATACTTGTTGAAACCAAATGAAAAACTTGCATGGTTACCAAAATCATCTTCTGTTAAGAAATTTTCTGTTATGTCTACTAACAAGTTTAGACCCAAAACTTACTAGGTACTAGCCAAGCAAACTTAATTTTAATTTTGTAGGTCTATGTGAGAGCAAAGAAAGTAACTTATGGTGAAGAACAAGTTTTTAAAGATTTTTTCACAAGTGTAGATTTCAAAAAACTGTTTTATACCTTGCGAATTGATTTAAGAATCGATTCCTTGAAGAACTAGTGAAAAAGCATACTAGAATTGATTCATTAATTGATTTGTGAAAAAAAACTTTTGAAAAATTCTTTTTATCAAAGGTTAGGAATTTAACTTGAAATGATTCAGTAGTCAATTCAAGACCTGATCTCAAAAGGCTATGATTCGCTTATCAAACTTATTCATTAGTTATAACCACTCTGAATTGATTTACAAATTGAAAGTTAGTTATTCTGTTATAGTTAGTTACAATAGTTATAAAACCCCTAACCACCTTTAGTTTTTAAATAGATCTCACAGCTTTCTCTCTCCTTCAAGTGCAAAATTCTCTGAGAAAATAAAGCAAAAAAAAGATTGGCTTTTATCTCACTATTTTTCTCAATCAATCAAGAGTTTTTGAAGCAAACCTTAATTGAACTATTTGTGTTGTATTTCTTACTTTATCTTAATTTTTTTCATATTTATTTTTCTATTAAGATTTCTAGGTTGATATGAATCTTGTTTAGGTTAGCAAAAGCCTATTTTAATTCTTGTGGATTTTCTTAGGTTGGCAAGAGCCTATTGTAATTCTTGTGTTTTAAACTAAGCAATTGAGGAGCCTTTTTTAATCTTGATAATTCTGTAATAAAAGTGGTCTTGTTGTTAAGGAATAATCTAGTGGAGTAGACTTGAATTTCAGTTTCAATGCAAGTTGAACTACTTTAAAAACCTTATGTACCTTTACTTTTATGTTCTTACATTTAAATTCTTGCTACATGATCGTGCTTGTCGAGGCCACCAAATTAGTAATTTATAAAATCGGATTACTCTACTCATAGAGCAACACCGGGTCGAATCCAAGGACCATGTTAGGATGATTTTACCAATCTAATTAGGAGCTAATTTCGTGGGGGGGGGT
>JANHAO010028369.1:0-10625 GCA_026873985.1 Saraca asoca
AAGATAAGGAAAAAAACTCTTCAACTTTATCCTAATAAATCAACATTATCTTCACAAAAAAGACTTATAGTCCTATCCCAACACACCAACTTTATTTATCCTTTTTTATTTTCAAAATCTAATTTAGATTATTTTCAACAGTTTGATTGCATTGCTATAGAAGAAAATGGAAAGTTGTAAAGGACGGAAAGAATTAAATTGACCTTCTACTTCTAATGAGAAGACTTTTAAAACATCATAAAGTTTACTGTAAATTGCTCTGCCGGATTTGAAGTTAACATAATGAGACAAAACACCCTCGAATGTAAACAAGGCATCTCAATGAAAGCACCAGTTGAGAAGCCAATACATCTCAATCAAATACATTTTTAATCCAGAAATTATTCGATGAAACAATTAATAGTTGCCATTATTAACTGCATTCTGTGTTCTGTTATTAATAATTGAACTGTACAAAAGAAAATTGACTCCTTTGGCTGTCAAAGTATGCAAAGAGAAACGGGTTTAGTTTATATGATGCTTAAATTTATGCAGCATGACTTTATAATAGAATATGTAATATGATAAGATGGGTATTTTTTGTATTCATTAACTAATAGATGCATATGGCTGGAAAAAAACTGAAGAGATGCCATTTCTTTTCTTGTGAAAACGTTGGAAGCTGTATAAATCATAGGGTTCAAGATGTTGAGAAAGCTATTTACTGTTATATAGCACTATGGACCCAGATGGCATATATATTCTGTTATAAAGGTTGCATGATGCCCATCTGCAAGTGCACTAAAGATCTAAAATTATATTTTATTTTTAACTTCGTGATAATCTCTTTCTAAATTGGTAATATTTTAAGTTTTGATTCTTTTGAAAATACTTCTTTAATGGTATTGAGGCAAGAAATAAGAATTGGCGAGACAAAGTTCTTTCATACAATTTTTTTGTACCAATAATTAACTCACCCTGCTAACTGGGATCCACATGCCGCCACCTTTCAAATTAAGGTTGGTTCAGTAGGGAAGGGGACGAAGTTATTAATATTAGGATATAACTGGTGTCAATATTCCAAGGTTGCTAATGCGATTAATTTCTTGTTGCTTGTGGATTTTATTACAATTTATATCTTCCTTCAAGTCAGAAAGCCTTTTCTTTAAGTGGCAATGATGTGATTATTCAAAACTTGGGAACAAGATTCTCCAAATAAACCAATAAATTACAATGTCCTGCAATGATGTGATAATTCCAAATCTCTTCTTTAAGTGGCATGATTTGAACACCACACTACTGACTAGTAGTTATAATTGGTATCCCACAGGCAAGGGAACAAAATTATTGAAAATGCAACTTCAAGGGAAATCTCCAATTTCTAAGTAGGGACTGTATTTTTCCAGATATTCAAATAAGTGGAACAACAATAGTTGCTACCTGCTGAATTATGAATATGCAATGTAGAATTGAAGCAACTTGCAGCATTCATGAGTATGCAGCATGTATTATGTATTGTCAAAAGACAGACACAGTTGTGAAACCCATGGACAATGCTTTGCACTTTGAAGAGTGATAAAATGACATGGTCAATGTTGTAGATGGAAACTTCTTATTTTTATAGCTTACAACATCATGTTGGCAATCATTTTGTCTATTTAACATTGGTTTTCTTGATTAAGTCTACAAGTTTTTTGTCGCAAGGAATGGAAGTAACATGAATAATTAGGTTTACTTTGATTGACTCCATGATTGACAAACTAATGCCCCTTCCTATTCCATATGAAATTGAGTGGTCAATCAAATAAGAACTTGGTATTTTGTTAATTGAAGTGAAATCCGAATGTAGTTGTCAGAGAAGTTATTTGCCACTTGTGTTAAAAGTTTTCACCCTTTATTTGTTGTTAGATGTTGTATATTGTGCTAATTATGCATTCCATTGTACCAGGTGTATGATGTCACCCCATTTTTGGATGATCATCCAGGAGGTGATGAAGTTTTAGTGCTGGTTGCTGGTTAGTAATTTCTCCATGTTGGTTAACTCTCTTCACTGACTCATTTTTAAGATGTTCCTGTGACTGAAAATAGGAAAAATAGATATTCCTGAAATTAGCATTCAATAGATCATAAATAACACATAGAAAATAAGATAAAAAGGGATGTATAATATAGATGCGCATATGAAGTGTTGAGGCATGTTGTTACTTTAAAGTCGTTTGTGCCATTCACGGGACTTTACTTCTTTAGTGATTTTTACTCAACCAGTGCAGTGGTTTTTGATATGTTGCCCCTATGATATAACAACCACAGCCAATATGCCATCAATCCCTGCAAAAAAACGGTAGAGTTCTCCACCCCTAAACCTTTTATCTCTTTCCAATATACGCACTTTACAAGTTCATGCTGTACACCTTGTGCCAAAAAAAGGGATGGCCGTGTGTATATATTAATATATATATATATATATATATCTAGTCCAAGAAACCGCCCACTCACCATCTCAACTGTAGCCACCAAAAGCCATTAGTATGGCCTTAAAGTCTTGAACCTGTTGGCCACAAAGGTGTGTACAAATATGCGTTTTCACCTTGCATAGTCCTTGGACTAGACCAACTAATATAATATTGAAAGGTTTATGTTGGCAATTAGAAGACCACTTCATGCTGCGTAAACCATTCATGTGAATTGAGAAAAAGCTATTAAAAATTTGTGCCCTGTTGTTTATCTAAGAGATATAGCAAACGAGAAAATTTTTCCTTTCATTAAAAATGATAGTGTTTAATTTTAAAAAAATATATCCAACGTAAGAAATAAAAAGAATTTTAAAAAAAGGAGGCTTAGAGGGAGGGGAAAAAGCATTGGACTAAGAATCTTCTGGCATTTCCACAGAGAAAGATGCCACCGACGACTTTGAAGAAGTGGGCCACAGTGACTCTGCAAAAGAGATGATGGGAAATTACTATGTTGGGGATGTTGATGTCTCCACTCTTCCAGCGAAGCCCGTCTATGGTTCTTCTCAACCTACGCAAGCACCTGCTGCTGTAAGCAATGAATCCGCTGGATTTGTACTAAAGATACTGCAGTTTGTGTTGCCGTTGCTGATGTTGGGCCTTGCATTTGCTCTGCAATACTACGGCAAAAAAGGCAAGTCTGACCAATCATGAGAACTGAACTTGAGGAATTAACCGAAAAAAAAACACAGGAAAGAAAACTGAATTTGAGCTAGTGTCTTAGTTTTTCTTTAGATTTATTGTTCATAATCTATTATCTACTTACCATTGGAGTGGTATCAGACTTGAGGCTGGTGTTTTAATGTGTATGATTTGAAGATATTATGGTAACATATCATCATGCTTGTAAGGATTAAGTGTCAGGACTACCTTTGTTAATCTTAATGCAAAATGGCCTCCTGTTTGGTGATACTTAGCTGTTCATTTGTACTCAATTTAAGATTCATTTATGTTTACTGTTAATTTATACTTACTATTGCCAATTGTCTACCATGTTTGATTGATGAAGTTTATACATGCGAAAATGAATGCATTAAGAAGTTCTATGTACACTAATTTACATTCACAAACACTGCACAAACTCGGTCTTCTTTATTAATCAGCTATTTCTAACTTCCATCAATTGTTGATTACTTTCTCTTTTTGAAAATAAACAAAGGACAGTTTGCGCGGTGATAGTGTATTTATGATGTGCAGCTAATCTTTCTCAAACTCTATAGCCATAGCCAAATAACAAATAATTGAATAAACGATAAAAAATTATAACTTATTTATATAGCATGAAATATAGTTATTTAGGGTCTATTTGTTTGGATGGAAAATGTTTTTCTAAGAAAATGCATTTCGAAAAACTGGATGAATTTTTTGTTTAGATAATGTGAGAGAAAATGCTTTCTCTTATTTGGTGCATAAAGATAAAAAAAAATTTATTAAAAAAATCATTATATATATGTTATTTTTAAGATTAAATTTATATAATAATTATTTTATTATTAAAATATTTTCATTATAAGAATCAATAAATCTTTATTTTTAAAAATTAAATATTATATGTATTTTGTATTAAAAACATCTAAATAATAATATTCAATTTTTTTATTTTTTTTATCATTTCTTTATAATAATGATTTATATTCAATTGATTTTGACAAAATGAATTAATCATATTTATTACCTTTTTAATTGTTCAAATATTATCTAAAAATTATTTTTAATATAATTATTAAATATCTTCCTTTGTATGGATGAAAGGAGGGAAAGAAGAAGGAAGATAGAAGAGAAAAGGAAAAGGGGAAAAGAAAGAGGGCATAAAGAGGGAATAGAGGCAAAGAGAAGAAAGAGACAGAGGAAGGCAAAGACGGAGAGAGAGCAATAAAGGGGTAAGAAAATGGTAGAAAGAGAAAGATAGAAGAGAGAATAAATAAAAGTGAAGATCAGATAGAGAATCAGATAGAGAAAGAAAAATAGAAGGAAGGGCGGGGTAGATAGAAAAAGGAAAAAATAAAGAGATTGTATAAGATGATATCAGAAAATAATTTCTATTATTTAATAGGAAAAATTATTTTTCTCAAATACATTTTTACTTTTTATTCATTAAAATTTATTTTTTGTTAATTACTTTTTTATTAACTCTAAATATAAAATAATTAAAAATAATAATTTCTAAAAGAGCATTTTACTCTCTAACAAACAAACACTTAAATTCTTATATCTTTCTTGTCTGCTGAAAGGCATCGTGATACAAAGCTTTGCTAGAAAATACATTTTTATCTTCCTACTCCAAACTCCAAAAAGGGTTTCTGTATATTAAATTGACAAACCGACCTTAATTATTGTTTAGTTATCTGCTAGCAATCAATTTGTCCAACCTGATAAGTTTCAGTTCTAACTTGAAAATTTCCTTAACAGAGAAGATTAGCACAAGTAACTACAAAACTAAGCTTCCTTTAAAAATTTCTGATGGTGTAACCAATTTATCAGGGGAACCATACTTCCCTTTTTGATAGTCACCAGAGCTTGAATCCCATATACACTTGTTCTTGTCCTTTGGAAATATTAGTCTGGTCCCAACTATAGACATAGGCAAAGTTGTATGTCGAAGTTCAATGTTTGGTCCCCTCCTCTATATATATATCCATGAGAAAAAGGACGTCATGTTTTAGGTGTAGGCAGCATAGGACTCCGCTTTCCTTGGTAGCAAAAGGGCAATAGGCAGAATGGTGCAAACTCCTGTTTGTCCCACCTTATTTTGGGAGAATAAAACAGTTAGAGCACATGAATGAATTCTTCTTGCTTGTTATATAGCGTACTTTGTATATTATGCTATATAATTTAAGTCAAACTGATTTATTTAAGGTTTGATTGATTTAAAAAGAAAAAATTTTATTACACACATCTTATTTTCACATTAGATTTATAAACAAGAAAGGGATGAGATCCCACCCCCTTATCCATGTGGCTTCTATGTGAAATTAGTGTGTAACTTCCATGTGAGATTAGTATGTGTTTTATTTGGGAGGGTGAGGAGTCTTATGAAGCAATTATGTTATTTTCACATCTTATCCGTCACTTTTACTTCTACTTCCTCATCCTATATTAGATTTATTAGTTAAGAAAATGATGAAATGAACAAATAATACTGTGTAAAAGTTTGATTCAAATTATAATTTTTATTCACATGATATGAATTTTGTGAAGAAAAAGTAAGACTTTACCTTGTTATCAATTGCTATATATTGTGATGATAATTGTTACTTACTGTATAATTAAAATGAATGGAGATAGACACAGACATAGGGATTTATCATTTTAAAAGAAAAAAAGTGTTCAGAATGAAGAATAACGTATTCGATATATCCTAAACACACAAATAAAATGTAGATATAACACATAAATTATATGAAAAAGAACATATTCATACTTCTTAGTTGCTCAGTCTTTTATATTGCATCATTACAAGTATTTCCATTTTCTTTTTAGTCACTAAGCTTTTTTTATTTTATTTTCAATTTTAATGAAAAACATAAACTAGTAGATAAATATGGGGTGAGATTTTCTGTGAATGAGACAGGAATAAGAAGAAGAATGTGCTGATTCATGTCATTGTTATCCATATAGATGGGCCTTTTTCTTTTGGCATGATTTGTTGGTGCATCCATGGTGAAGGAAAGGCCTTTACAAAGAAAAGATCATGCCATTGAGATTTTTCTTGCATTCTTTTAATAAGGAAATTCAATTTAGAAACTTTACTTGCACTTCTTCTTGCTCTTGCCACTTGACCATTTCTACATTTCTTTGATAACTAGATGGAGGAATATGGAAAGTGACCAATATCCCCAAACATTTCAAGCAATAAATATATAACAAGAAATAAAATAAAAATGGATCTCAACCAAATGTTTGATTCTATGCATTATGTGTTTATCCTTAACTAATGCTCAATTATTTGTAAGAAGTCCATGAAAGTTGACATTAAACTTGTATGCAAATACAATAGGACAAACAATAAGATAAATGGTGGAAAATCATGTTCTATAAATCCAAATTTGCCTCAACAAGCCATCAAATTCATTAATGAGCAACTAATTTATTCATAATATAATTTTATAAATAAATCAATTTTATGAAAAATTGAACATGTTCGTCTTAACAAAATTATTTATTTTAAAATTTATGTTTATTTTATTTTAATGCTAAAAAATGATCATATAATAAAAATATTTAATCTTTCATTAAATTGAAATTCTTGTAATTGTTGTAATTGTTTGGCTGTACGGTATGAATGAAGCAGATATGTTCAGATTTCAGAATAATCGAAGGCATTTAGAAAATTCAAAGGCATTTCTAATTGAAGTGATTAATGGAGATACCAATAATTCTACTGATCTTCTAACATAACTCAACAGATGCAAAAGACAAATAAACTCTCTCTTACGTGTGAAAATACAATTGCTGGCTACAAAAAGAACCTTCTTTTCTGAATCAACCAGACTCAAATTATTGCAGGAAATGGCAATAACATCATTATTCTAAGAAAAAGATCAAGAAATTGCATTATGTCTCAGATTTGCGAGATTTGGGGGATTTGCCAGATTAATTGGTTAGAGGGCTAATCGGATTAGATGCCAGGAATAGCCAATTTCACCAAACAAACACACAGGAAAGTTGGAGAATTGGCATTGGACGTTTATGTCAAAATCAGCAATAAAACATTAGTACCATAAATCTTGACCATAATTAATCTTTTTGATTTAGTTAAGGACATTCATATTCTTTTGCCTTTCCTCGTTCTCTGTTTCTACACTTTTTTCGTCACAAATAAGTGAGCCCTGTTAAATGTACAATTACATTGTGCATGGATGAAATTAATTAAAACCCTAGTCCTAAAGTGTCCCACTCCTCTAAGTGTGTTGGACACTTTAAAAGGTTAAAAAAGTAATTTTATATAAATTTTAATTTTTAGAGGATTAAATATTTTTACCATCAGATCATATTATTTCAAATTTTAAAGTAAATGCATCGAATAAAAAAATATAAAAATTAATATAAAACGGATAATCTAATAGTAAAAACATTTTATGTTTCACTCTTTTAAAGTATACGAGACATTTTAAAAAAGTAATAAAGTAATTTTATGAAAAATTCGATGTTCTAATAAATTGAATGTTTTCATTATTAGATTATATTATTTCAAATCGAAATAAATAAGTGAAATAAAAAATATAAACATGCGTGATTCTACTTGCAAATAATTTACAAACCACTAAAAGAAGTTGGTAGTTAATTAATTGTAATGTCTCATTATCGCATATCCCCATCTCAAAGTGGTCCAAAACCTCAAAATCCCTAAACAAACAACACTTAATCTAATCCTCTTTGGCCATAGATCAAGATGGAGACAAAGACTTGATATGTTAAGATTTATATTAATGAATCGTATTTTCATTAAATCAAAACAAAATAACTACCACACATATAGTTATCAAATAGCTTGTATTTGCGTAAGCATGCCAGCATGTGAGTAACTAGATTGAAATGGACTTGAAAGTCAAGGAAATATTCTAATTCATCTGAATTCAGACTATCTTAAATTTAAGCAAATAATAATATTAAGATTTTCTATATTACGATAAAATTAGAAATATTTTTCAAATTTTGGTAAAAACTTTTGAGAAGACAAATAACTAATGTAAAAATATTATTCATTATATATTATATATAATTATAATAATAATAATATTATTATTATTATTAAGTCTTGAAAATTTTTTGAGAGGTTACGGGCTATTTTTTCCCTCAATCCTTGCATCTGTTCATTATTATATATAACGTAATTTGAATCAAATTTATTCATTCAATTAATTAAAATCAGATTATGTCTTGCATCAATATTTTTAAAAATTTAGCTGAACAGTAAATCAAAAAATGAATAAGTGATACTTCGATTAGTTTTAATTGTTTAAAAAATATTTAATCAAATGAATCAATCAATTCAAAGTTCTTTTTTAGTTCGATTTTTTAAAACATTATTGTGTAGAGTTGTGAAAGAATCAATAATAGTAAAAAAAAAAGTGTGGAAGTTCCCTTATCCGAACATGAGAATTGAGAAATTAGTCATCCTTTTGTTACTAGTGCTTGGATTTGCTTCCGTAGGATAGAGGGTATCATGTTATGAAGCTCAAAGCTATCTTCATCTTCATATATATAAATAAATATATATATATATATATATATATATAATTGATGTATGTATTTTAGCATAATGAATTGTTGGCAAGTCATTGTCAAATTCACCAAAGAGAAAGGATCTAATTGTCTGTTAGATCATTGTCATGGGCTCCATGCGTTGTTTCAACCGTCTTAATAACATGAGCCAAATGGGCAAAACAACTTATAAGCAAGGTACACGCAAGGCTTTGCTGTCTAATTGGCCTTTATCATCAGCGTTTACTCTAATTTAAACATTTTTAAAAACTTGAATCAAGTTATGATGAATGAAAGCAATATTAATTAGTGATACATATTTTTTATTTATATATATAATTAATTAAGTTCTTTTCATATGATCTTGTGATGTTTAAATCAATTTTTCAGAAAATTCTATTTTCTTCACTTTACCAATTAATAATTATTTAAATAATATATTCATTTATTACTTTTTAGAAAATTGTGCTTCGCACGTAACTTTCTATCAATCAAACAATCTCTTGATATTTTGTATAGTTCAAAAGTGTAGCATGTAATTACAATTATAATTTTTCATAATTCAATCTCAAAACAATTTTTTTCTCATAATTTTATTAGTCAATTACAGTTGCAATTTTCATCCATTCTCTTTGAAATTATTTGTAATAGTCTAAGAGAAAGATAGTTTTGACCTTATAGAATTTGTGTGAAAACACTTCAATCTAGTCACAGCAAAACAAATCCATAAAATCAAGTTTGAAAACAATGGGTGGGGGTAGGTTGATTGTCATGGATCGAAAACTCTGTAGTTGAAACCATACATCGTATGTCACCGCTCTTGGTCGACATGCCGACATGCCAACACTCTAACAACTCGAGCCACACTTAAATAAATAATCGGAGTAGTGTGAAATATGCACAATATATCTAAAGGCAACATAAGCAAATAAATCAAAATAACCAAACAACTAAGCCTTAAGAACATTCCACATAAATAGCCTTTTGTACACAATAGGTAAAAATAAAGGGACAATCGAATAAGAAGAGGGGCATTTTTATTTTATTGATGTATACCTCACTACATAAATTAGAGTGTGTATGGGAGACTTCAAGCTAATACACTCCTTTATATCTCTAGATTAGGTGCCAATGAACCCCGAACAAATACCCGACAAAGTTCCAAGGTGCCCTCAACAAGCTATTGACACTTTCTTCTTAAAGAGCATTTTAAGCTAAAGGTCAAATGGCACAAATAGACATGCTTTTTGTGAGTTAACATAAGGCCTTTTCTCATAACTCTGAGTTGAGATTTTATGTCATTTTATATGGACGCGAAAATAAAAATAAAGGAACGTGGTCATGTGCTTTTCGACTCATACTGAACAAACGAATCCAGCCAAAATTATAAAAATACCCCCAAAACAGGGAAAATCGAAAAAAATAATACACAAGGTGGATTGCTGCTAAATTTAAGCTACAAGGTCTCCATATAATGCTTTTTTTTATATAAAATTTTATATCAAATCGAACATATTTGTCTTCTCAAATTATTCATAAAGTTGACTTACGATATTGATAATAGAAAATTTTTCAACAAAGAAGGAAGCAGAAAAAAAAAAAAGGGAAGAAGTTAAGTAATAAGAAATGGACAATTAATATACATGAATAAATACATTATTAATAAAGAATTAGTTGTCTTGGCTAGGTCTTACTAATATACATTAATAAATACATTATTAATAATAAAAAAAATTAGTTGTCTTTGCTACAGATCTAGTGGTCTTACTAAATCTAGGTTTAAGCAAAAAAAATTTAGAAAAAAATGATGTGACAATTTATGAATATAAACTCAAATTACGTTATGCTAATGTCAAATCCTTGCTTGCTAGGATTCCATATTTCATGATTCTGAAGAAAGTTAGTATTCTTGAGTCAATACGTAGGTATAAA
>JANHAO010028370.1:0-10624 GCA_026873985.1 Saraca asoca
GGACTAATCCCCTTGATATCATCAATACTATACCCAATGACCTTTTTATGCTTTCTAAGGACCTTGAGCAATTTATCAATTTCATTATCACTTATATTTGCATTTATGATCACAAGGTGAGTAGAGTTGGGATTGAGAAATTCAAACCTCAAGTTGGGAGGGAGAGGTTTTAGTCTTACTTTTGGAACTTTGTCTTCCTCTATGGTGGTATGTTTTGGATTCACTTCCAATTTCTTAGCTCTTGCTTTTGTAGGAAAACTAGGGCTCTCATCAAGCAACTTAGCATACATGGTAGCTTCAACATTCTCATCACAAGTGGAAGAACTTTTCACAAGACAAAGCACAAGAGGATCACTGGAATAATGACTCATTATGTCTTCTCTCATAGTTTGCTTAATTAAATCAATTCTACACGATGAGTTTTCAAGAGAAGGGCATTTCATAGTAAGAGCTAAATTAAATTCAATCTTTCATCCTCTACATTTAAGGAAAGCTTTCCATTTTTAATATCAATAATGGTGCCAGTACTGGCAAGGAAAGGCCTTCCAAGAATGATGGAAATTTGAGTATCCTCTTCCATTTCTAAAATCACAAATCAATAGGGATGAAGAGCTTACCAATTTTTAGAGGCACATCCTCTAAGATACCAATAAGATATTTGACGAATCGATCTACTAACTATAAAGAGAGAGTGGTCAACTTTATGTCACCCATCTAGAGCTTCTTGCAAATGAATAGAGGCATGAGGCTCACACTTGCACGAAGATCACATAAGGCATGATCAATGTGCATATCACCAATGGAACAAGGAATAGAAAAACTTCTAGGATCCTTGACTTTGAGAGGTAACTTGTTTTAAATGATTGCACTGCATTCTTCAATAAAGGAAACCATGGCATACTCCTCAAACTTCCTCTTGTTAGATAGGATCTCCTTTAAGAAATTGGAATAAGAGGGCATTAGTGAAACTACTTCTAAAAAGGGAATATTGATATGTGGCTTCTTGAGAACGTCTAGAAACTTCCCATACTATTTCTCTAGTCTTGCCTTGGCAAATCTTTGAGGGAAGGGGATTGGTGGCTTGTATGGCTCAGGAGGTGTGTACTTAAGTTCTTCTTCTTTTTGACCCTCACTTTGTTCCTCTTTTCTAGCTTCAACCTCCTTAGGTTTCTCAACTTCCACTCCAAGCTCATCATCTCTTACTTCCTCTTCACTCATTTTAGGCTCTTCTAATTGCTTCCCTCTTTTGAAGATAATAGCTTTGTAATGTTCCCTTGGGTTCTTAGGTTGACCTGGAAGCTTAGCCAAACTTCAGGTTGAAGAACTAGCTTGCTAGGCAATTTGGGTCTCCAGCATCTTGTTATATATGGCCAATTAATGAATCAACCTTAGAAGCTAGTTCCTTGATAGCATTACTCATGGTCTAATTTTGTACGTTAAATTCCTCATTTTGCTTGGTTTGTGTCATTACAAAGTTTTCCATCAATGCCCCAAGGTTGGATTTTGGTGGAAGTGGAGGGTTAGGAGGTCTTTAGGGTTGAAAACCAAGGGGTTGCCTAAAATAGTTTTGAGGAGTGGGGTTTGGATTTGGTCAGTATGAGAAGTTTGGATGATTTCTCCAACCTGGGTTATATGTGTTGGAAAAAGGGTTGTTTCATTGGGAAAAGTTGCTGAAAAAGTTTACTTCTTCACTATCTTGAGGAGAAGGATTTCCCAATTGACACTCAATAACAATGTGGCCAACACATCCATAGATTTCACTTGAAACAATGGAAGAGCTAACTGCATTCACACTTAGTTTGTCAAGTTTCTAAAAAAGAGCTTCTACATTAGAGTTCAGATGATCTAGGGCATCGATTTCATATTTCCCCAATGGTTTCTTTAATGAAGCTCATTCACTTAACCATGAATAATGATTTTGAGCCATACCTTCTATAAGAGTGTATGCTTCATTTATAGTTTTGTTCATGAGTGCTCCTCCTGCAGTAGCATCTACTAACATATAGGTATTATATGTAAGCCCATTGTAGAAGGTCTGGATAATCAGCCACTTTTCCAATCCATGATGGGGACATAACCTTAGAAGTTCTTTGAACTACTCCCATGCTTCATACAAGGACTCTTCATCTCTTTGAGCAAAAGTTATAATTTTGTTACAGAGTTGAGTCATCTTTCTTGGAGGAAAGTATTTGCATAAGAAGGTTTGTAGTAGTTATTCTCATGCAATAATGGATCCAGCTAGCAAAGAATGCAACCAAGCTCTAACCTTGTCCTTTAGAGAGAAGGGGAACAATCTCAATCAAACAGCATCTTGAGAGACTTCATTAAGGTTTAATGTATCACAATACTTAAGGAAGACTGATAGATGAAGGTTTGGGTCTTCAATAGGAGACCCTCCAAACTAATTTTACTAAATCATTTGGAGAAGTGAAAGCTTCAATTCAAAATTATTGGCCTTTATAGTAGGTCTAACAATGCTTAGACTTAGGCCTTGGGCATTTGGTGCAGTGAAGTCTTTCAATGAATAGTTATTTTGTTGATCCATGACCAGATGTGTTGATTGGCCTCATCTCCTTTGTCTCCTCCTTCTATGAAGTGTCCTTTCAATCTCAGGATCAAACTAAATAAGATTCTCAGGAGCTCTTCGCATAAAAGGCAAACACACCGATGAAATAGAAACAAGGAGCAATAATAGAAAAATAAAAGAAAAGATTTAGTCCAGGTATATTGCAAGACACACTAATATTGACACCAAAAGGCAACAATGGCAAAAACTTGTTGTTTATTTTATATTTTCGCAAGCGCCCAAAGTAGTTGTAGTAAACACCAATGAATATGGGCCATATTCCATAGGGACCTCTGTATCAATTGCTAGAGTTTTCCAAATCAAGTTGTCTAAATCAATAAAAGATGTCAAAGATATCAAAGGAAACTGATAAGAAAATGGCACTTAATTAACAAATGAATTCCAATTGTGAAATCCTAGGAATAGGGTTCACCACACTTATGGTCTTCAACAAATGGTAGAAATTCTTGCTATTGTAATTACTTGGATAATTGAGGATAGTTTAGCCTAAATTAATTACTAGCCTTTTTCAAGATCTAATAATAGTATTCAAATTAATCTAATTGAACCTACTTTTATGCACTAGATTAATTTAAGCCCTTTAAGATCAGTGCTAACTAATTCAAGCCTAAAAGAACTTATTCTAGTTTCGTGATCAAAATTCCCTTGATCAACTGTTAAGGTTTTGATAATAATTTTTCCCTTTCAGTACTTCAATTAAATACCTAAAATTAGACAAAATGATGGCCAAACATTTTGTCAAACACTTGGCAAGCATAATAGTTGAACCAATTAAAACCAAAAAATTACAACAGGAAATTAATCAAAATAGCATCAAAAGACCATAAATGGGTTATTCCCAATCCTAAAATAGAAATCTACTCACTCATAATAGAAATAAAAATTAAGTTAATCATCAATAGATAATCCATAACATCCAAATATAAATGCAAAAAAAAAAACAAAAATAGACTTTAGAAGAGAAAACCAGAATTCCAAATGATGAAATGAGCTAAAATCATCACAAGAACTTCAATAGAAGAGTCTTTTTCAACCTATTCAACAAAATGTCTTAGAAATGGAAAACCTAGCTAATCTCTCTAAAACTATCCAAAAACTCCTGGTGGCTACGTAGAAAAATGGCTTAAATAGCAAGGTAGCAGACCCGAAACATGGCTGTATCTTGTGACATGGCCAAGGTGTGTTTCGGGCTAGAAACAGAGAAATCTGGGGGAGAAAGGCAGCGCCAAACACAACCGTGTTTAGGGCTATTTGGAGTTGCTTCCTTTGCTTCAATTATTGAGTTGTATTCCTCGGAAAGGCTCCTTTTCTAGCTTCTCCTTGATCCAAATGTGCTCTAAATTTTCATTTTTGATCTCCTTTCCAAGCCTTCTTGCTAACCTACAAAGAAAGACAAAAAACCAAGCAACACGAAGGAACAAAATACTAAACCAAAACAAAAAGAATAAAGAAATGATAGGTTAACAACAATTCAAAAGGTTAAAATTAACATACTATTATGCATTTTGCTCACTTATCAGCTTATACCCACACCTAAACATTGATCAACTCGTGGATAATGTTGTAAGATTTGAAATCCTAAGTTTTAGGGATGCATTTATAGGGTACAATTAGCTTAGGATGCTCCCCAATGACGAAGATGAAATGGCATTCATAACTGATCAAGAGACTTTCTACTAAAAGTAATGTCATTAACGCTAATGAATGCAAAAGCCATGCTCCTTGTCGAACTGGGACAATATT
Source organism: Saraca asoca (assembly GCA_026873985.1). Lineage (NCBI taxonomy): Eukaryota > Viridiplantae > Streptophyta > Magnoliopsida > Fabales > Fabaceae > Saraca > Saraca asoca. Next base: position 4,331 of record JANHAO010028370.1, read on the forward strand.
CCAACCAGAGAGAGCATTATGAGCACAAAAAATGAAGAAAAAAGAAAAGAAGGGCTAGATATGCTATTGGAAATTAGGAAGACCACTCACCTTTGTAATAAATGATATAAAGGAAAGATAGACAAAATTGCTAACAAGAAAGTCAAAAACTAAGAATTCATAGAAGGCACATTGGTCCTACAACATTTGGACAGATCATGTAAATTGTAAGTCAACGGAATGTTAATGGCATTGTGGGAAAGGCCATCTAGGGTATGAAGAAATTTGTCAAATGGTGCCTATTATCTGGATAGTATCTAGGGGGAGACCCTCCCACGAATATGGAATGTGATGCACCTCAAGTTATACTACGTGCAAGTATAAATTTCAGGCGGTTGACAAGTTATGTTAAAAAAATGAAGAAATACAAAGTGGAAGGAAAAATTGTCATCTACCCAAATGACTATCATCAAATAAGATTGAGCAGTCCCCTTAGCAATTTGAGACCAAGCAGTCCCCTCAGCACTATAAGATTGAGCAATCCCCTTGACACTATAACATCGAACAACCCCTGACACTATATTCCTTCCAAGTACAAGGAGAGGATGACTAAAAGTTAAAGCTCCCAAGTGTATAAAAATTTAAGAACAAATGAATGACTTATTGGAGGTCAAGGGAAGCAAAATTAAAGGTCGTACTCACCAAAAAGTCAACTAAACATATAAAAGAAAAGAAAATGACAATAATAAAAGACCCGTTGAAAGTTGAAATTGTGAGAAAAATGGATATGAAGAGTACTTCATTATATTGGCCAATCATCCAAAAATAAGTTACATAAAAAAATAAAAAAAAATGAGATAGAATACAAGAGACTAGATCTACTTATGGTCTTCTAAAATTTGCTCTAAGTTATAATCCCTATCAAGCCTTGAAGTATCAATAGGCAAATCAAGGTTAAAATGCTTAATTTGGTGAATGGCCTGGTCAAATCCACTCTAAAACATAGGATAGTTGAGCTCTTCAGCATCTTGGATGTCATCATGGAGTTTCTTTTCCTTCCATCACACAAAAATTGGTGTGATGCAAGACATGCATAAATAACATGGCTGTATCATCAACCATCAAGTGAGAATCTCACTCAGACTATCATTACTTTAGAGACATGTGGTGACTCATCATTTGCTTAGGAGCATGACAATTGGCATGCTTATTGCCTGTATAAACATCTAGGTATCTTCTTTTCAAATTATCCTCTTTATTGTGACTGAAACACTATTAGAGAACTAACTTATGCATAGGAGTGCATTTGATGAATCACTTTTGTTTTGTGTAGCTAACTTTGTTACTTGTGTAAATCATTAGTCCACTAGTCTCCATCCTCCCAGTCACTTCTCCCTTGAAGAAGAGTTTGATTTGTAGAAGGTCTTTGAATTGATTGCTTGACATAATCGCTAGAGTGAAGAGGCACAAATGACACAGTCCAAAGTAACTTTTGGCCAATAGATAGTTGACATCAGATGGGTAGCCCAAGTCATGACAAGAAATAGTCACTAAATGAAGCCAATAGGCCAAGCCTTATTTCAAATAATTGTGTGATGATTGTCAAAATCTGCAAAAATAGTACTAAACTACCTCAACTAGTAGCTAGGGTGAGTCTAGGTTATGTATAGCAAGACTAGTGATTTACTTCTATGTGTTTATAGCATGAAATAGGGGGGTTGGATACTATGTATTTATGCTGGAAATTAAATTAAACAGATTAAATGCATGACAAAATGAAAATAGAAATGAAGGAAAATCAAATAGAGAAAGGTTCAATCCAATGGACTCCTATAACTAATTCAATGACTAATTATTGACACTATTATTTCAATCAAATTTTGACCACTTGGCTAAGATACTAATTAAGCTCAGCACTTACTTAATTTTTATTAATATCTTCCTAAATTTGCTAACCAAACCTGTGCCCAATTGATTCTTAATCAATTACAACCAAGTATCCTAACCCATTTAACAATAGCATTAAGTTATGAAAATACCAGTTCTAATTAATTGAATTACTCTAGCAACAACCTGACTAATTATCCTTAATTCTCTAGGAGAATTGTTCTACCCTATTGCTACATCAGAACTAAATAGCCACAAATAATGAAATTGCCTATGGAAATTTAGCTAGAATTAAATCACAATGAATGAATAATTAATTAACTGTCTTAATTAATCATCCATAGCAATTATAAACAGTAAAATCAAAGAATCAAATTAGGAATAAATTAGAAATAAGAGACAAGTCTCATAATTAACAAATGAATTAGTACAAAAATTTCCTAACATTGAGATGAAGGTTTAGTTACACATTACGATAAAAACAAAAAGAGAAATAAAAGGAAAAGAGAAAACCTAATTAAGGTCAAAGTTTTGCCCTAGTAGAGCTCCTCTCCTCCAAAATTAGAGACGATGTAGGAATGATCTAAAATTTATTACATTTGTGGCATAACTAGTTATTTATAGGCTTATTGCATTGCCTCTTGTTTGGGCTACTGATTAGGGTTTGAAGGGGGCTTCAATGGATGTGACTCCCTTCATATGAATTACATCCTTGTCTCTTAGGAGTCCAATAGCCTTAACATTTTATAAATGCTCAATTCCTAGCTCAAGTTATGGGCTAAAAACTGAGGCAGCTTTCTAGAGCAGTCCAACCCATAATAGAATTAAACACTTAAGTTCACACCTATGTAATTAATTCAAAACGGTGTAATTTTCCCTCAAGCCCTTCATGAAAGTTGTTGGGATAGATCTTAGCTATCCTATTAGCTTAAGTTTGCATTGAAATGATTAGTAGAGCTCCACAGGTTTTAGGTCATAGGTTAACACTGTTGCAACTTGTGAGCTCCATTTGACTTCCAAATCAGCTGAATTGGACTGAGGACTTATCATGACATTTTTAGATATTTCTTTTAGCTTTCTAATAACATAAGAAACACCCAAAACTGAGGTTTAGAACTCTAGATATGCCAAAAAAAACTTAAACAGTCCAAAATAGAATAAATTTACTGAATAAATTCAATTAAGTACAAAAAGTGAACAAACCACCAAACCAATTTGAAACATCCAATTAAGAACTTAAACATGATCAAACACTAAGCATAAGAGATATAAAATATGCATGAATTGTATTAATCACTATGAGCACTGGGTTGATTGACTAAGGGCATGGACTTAATCACTAGGCAAGACCAAGGCAGATCAACCATCTAACTGTCACACAACAATTAGTGTGATTCAAGACATGCAGAAATAATGTGACTACATCATCCACCGTTAGGCGAGAATCTCACTCATGCCACTGGTATACTAGAGACATGTGACCGCTCATCATTTACTTAAAAGCATGAGAATTAGCATGCTCATAGTCTATATAAATACCCAATCATCAAATCATCCATTTTACTGTGCCTGAAACTCTGTTAGAGAACTAACTTGAGCATCAAAGTACACTCGATGGACCGCTTTCATCGTGTATGACTGATTTTATTATTTGTACAGATCATCGATCCACCCATCTCTATCCTCTATGTCGATTCTGCCTAAAAGAAGAGTTTCGTAATTTGGTTGTTTAAACACAGAATATGCATTGTAGAAGCCAAAGTATAAGCATATATATATATATTATATTTATAATATATAAGTAAATTTTATGTATCTTTATCTAATACTTAGTTATTATTTATCACGTTCATATTAAAAACCACATATACCAATCTAAAATATATTACTAAATATTGAATTAGTAAATATTTTTATAAACATTACATTTTAAATAATTCAAATATAAATTTTTTTGGATGTTGTGTGTGAGGTTTGGGCCTATTATAATAGTTAATTTATTTCCAGAGTATGTAAAATAACAATTTAATAATTATTAATTATAATTTTTATTTTTATTTTTTTGGTAATATAATATTTATTTTTATGAAATTAAAATATATTAATGTATTTGAATGATGAAGTGAATTAGGAGTTTATTTTCATTTAATTTGTTATAGATAATCACATAGTGATGCTTATCAATACATGATTTGTAATATTTAATTTTAATTTAATAAATAATGTATATTCAAAATTTTCACTCATGAAATTTTTATATTATTTTTAAATATTAATTTAAAATATTTCTCAAACTTGATAAAAAAATATTTTTGAAATAGGCATTTTCTTAAAAATAATATATTAATTATGACATCTATATATAAATATAGTTAAAAAAATAATTTGAGGTTATGTATAAACTCTAATTAATGAAATAATTAAATTTTTTAATAAAATAATAAATTTCAAATTTTTAAACAAAATAATTCATATATAAATTTACTTGAATGTTGATTTATTATTTCTCATTGTGTAAATTCACGCCACTTCTTAATTTTGAAACATATCATTGGTTACCTAAATCCTTTTAACTCAACTATAGTAATTTAGGTAGTACATATATGTGAATACGGATACAGGGATACAATATTTTCAATGTGTGGATACGGTATTTTTAACGTACGGACATGAAAAAATATGAATATTAATACGTAAACACGATTGTTATATGAAGTGTCGATTATTCATGAATAGTAATCATGCGGTAATTGTATCCTTTTAACTGAACCACAGTAACCGTCCTTATAGCACTAAATGCGAGACGCGGACACGTGCAAATACTCTGCCAGGTTGGCCCTACCAATGGCATCCACTATATATGGGATATATGTAGTAACGCACGGGTCCTTTAAATTTTCATTATAAAAAAAAATTTGCATGGGTCAGAACGATTAAAATATAAAATTATAAAATTTTTTATTTAATAATAGAAATTTCGATTATTATCAATAAAAAATGTAATAATTATAATTTATTGTTTTCACTCTCATACAAAAATAATATTCTTATCCAATAAGTTCATAAATATGCAGAAGATGTCTACCTCGCTTGCTATTTACGGGTGGCAAATCACATCCTTGGCAAATTTTGTTTCACTGTCACAACTCTACGGCTCAATTACCAAATGGAGTTGGTGTTTTCTCTTCACTTCAATTCTTGCTAATTTTCATAGCAAAATTTAGTCACCATATCTCCTTCCGGTCATACGCTTGCTGAGCGTTCACACCATTTGGTCAGGACACTTACAAACGAACCTAGCGGGGTGGCCCCACCCATAGCCTCTGTTATTGTTTGAAGATTGAGTATGTTTTCAACAGTTTACAAAAGTTAAAAATTAAATCTTACAAATTGCAATTGTAAAAACATAGGAACCAGTTGCAAGATCCTTTAACACAAACTAAAGATAATTTGCAATTGAATATCAAGATTGAACATGTAACTTTGTTACAACTTTTGAATTATTTTTAATTAATTATTATTGCGGATTAGTATTAATTAATTATTAAGACATTAACAGATTTAATTAAGTTATTAGTGTTAAGCTCAGAACAGATTAGACTCTAGTTAATTATATATAATTTATGATAGATTAGATTATACACAAACTCATTAGGTAAAGATCCCAACTTGCAGCCGCTTAGTGCTCACACTATGATATTTTTAGCTTTTGGCAACACTGAACTTAACAACAGTCAAAAACTGTTGTCTATAACTAGAATAGATAATAATTTTTTGTATTGTTGCCTTTGTTTCTAATTTTAGGTAACAATCACTTAAAACCATTGCCATATATATAATAGACAACACTTTTTTAAGTGTTGCAAAATTTTAATTAATAGGCAACACTTAAATTATATTGCCAAATAAATTTTTTATAGCAATTTTATAATATTTAATTTGATTACTTTTGATTTTATAAGTTTTTCCTTTTTCCTTTCTTAAAAATACTTTTTCTGTGCGCATTGCTGTTCCCTCCAATATTTTTCCCCTTTTCCCTCTCTACTCTCCTGCCAAATAAGCTGTCCACCACTCTTCTGCTTCTACTTCTACTTTTGCTTCTGCTTCTATTGCTGCTGCTACTGCTTCTGCTCCTGCTACTTCTGGTACTACTTAATCCTATTGGGCAGGGTTCTGATTCTGCTCCTTTTACTTGTGCTTCTACTTGCCAAGTCCTCCAGTATTTCTTCAGCTAACGATCCAGCCTACACCAAAAAATGTCAGGGTAAGTATTTTATTTTATGTTTGATTGAATCTTCTATCTTGTGGACTTTATTTTGATGATAACTATGAGAGTGTCATCAAGCTTCCATGGCTTTTAATGAAATTAGAACCTATGAAAACACAAATTGATGATGTTTGATTTGATGAAATTAGATGAATTAGAGA
>JANHAO010028371.1:0-10627 GCA_026873985.1 Saraca asoca
CAATTTACAGAAACTGCTCAATTATGGCCGAAAATGTAGAAATTTGCAAATTGATGCCAATTGACACAAAATCACAAATACACTCAACACAGCTGGAAACATATCATTTTAGACCTTAAAATGTTAATTATGAGGATAAATAGATGTGTTAAATATTGTATTATTAGGGACCATCATAGGATATAGTAAAAAATACATGTAGAAATTCTGCTGGTAAGAAAAGAGAGAATTCCTTGTGTAGGAGCCTTAGTGAGAGAACACCTTGCCTGTTATAAGAAAGTCATATAGCTGTTGTAATCTGATCTAAAAAGACCTTCTGATAGTGAATAAAAGAAGAGCAACGTAGACATAGGAGCCAAGGATTGGCTTTAGCCGAACCACGATAAACTCTCGGTGTCATTGTTCTCTTTCTCCCTTCTTTAACTTTCGTCGCCATTATCTCTTCTTTCTTCTTAACTTGCAGCTAGGGGTGTCACTGGATAAAACTAGTTGACCGGATTTTGGTGTCAACAAATGGATTACTTGTTCTCTATCTAATTGAATTTGTGTTCGAATCTTATGTGTGTCAAAAATTTGAATGTCTCATTTCCATTGAGACCTCCCGGCACATAGATATCTGTCAACAAGGGGGACTGACGAACCAAGGCTTCTATCTTATTTTTATGAAACAATTTTATCATCACCCTACCAAAATTAAAAACGTGGACAACATCATGTAATATAGTTGCAATATTATGACTACAACATATTTTGAACACAATTTAATTTAAATTCCTGCCGCAATAAAAGTGGTACTATACATAACATTAGATGTGACCTAATTTAAACTATTGATCATAATTATGTTTTTGTCAAAATTTGCATAATGGGATTCAAATGTGATAGAGTGGATTTGTACATAGAAAACGGGTAGTTGTTATCTCCAAGCGCAAATAAGAATGGTGATATGAAGCAATATGCAATCTTCAATGAAATGGTAAAATTGCAAAAGAAATCCACAAAAATGTGCTAAGTGCAATGAGGAAATTACAAGTGACCCTAAAAAAATACTAAACAACACGGCGTTGAGAGGCAGAGTGTCAAGATATACAAAGTGGGGGAGTTTTTGAGATGAATAATCACATCAAAATTACTATATTTTACTTTATTTATAATATCATAGAATGGTTATAGAAATATGAAAAATAATTACTATAAACTAAATGAGAAATGGACATAGGTGTATACATTTCATCATCTCCTGAAGCTACCAAGTAGTTACCACCTACGTGTAATAATGCATGACTTGATGAAAATAATTGCTATTAAAACGTGGCCAAATGATTCTTAACCACCTTGAGGTACTGTTGTTTTACCATTTCATGCTCAGTTGCTCATGACCTAATATGTCTTACTTTAAAGAGTGGGATTACTCAAACAAAAGTGGAACCACCAAGCAAATAGTCAAATTTTCCCAAATGGCTGTGCCAATATTTTCCAACATTGGTGTCCTAAATTTGACCCAGCTAGGTTTCGACTAGATCTTCGGACAACTAAATTAACATATTGTCATTGAATGAATCTAAATTTTTGAAAAATATTAAAATGTCATGTAACATAGGCCGCTAGTTTACCTCTTTTGAGATGATTTAAACTTAAAAAGCATACAAATCAGTTGACAAAGGGCTAAACCACCGAAATGAGTGGAGGTGAGCTCCTTGTCAAATGGGTTTTCACTAAGGACGTCTCATCACATTTCTTGAGATGTACAGGGCTGTCAAAACGGGCCGGCCCGACCCAACCCGTCCCGACCCCCCTCAACCCACAATTCAAATGGGGCGGACTCAGAAATCCACTTCTAAACGGGTCAGTAAAACCTTAATCCAACCCAACCATTTGTTTGGTGGGGCGGGCCAACCCGCAGTCCCAACCTATTTTGACAGCTCTAATTTAAGTAAAATTGTCAAAAAAGATCAGCCCGCCCGACCTGCCTCAACCCGCAATCCAAACGGGGCGGGTTCAGAAACCCACTTCTAAACGGGCCAGTAAAACCTCAACCCAACCCAACCCAACCAATTTGCATGGCGGGGCGGGCTAATCCGACGGGCCCAACCCGTTTTGACAGCTCTAGACATGTACCACTGCCACAGTGATTCAGAGCATGTAGCCGGTTTTTTGCCTTGCTTGGTATCAGAAAAAAAAAAGTTATTCCTCAGATGGGGTCGGATGCAAAATATTTCCTGGCATGGGCGGCAACGTTAGTGCCAGTAACGCTGTCAACAAAAATTAATTTTTTTAATTAAAAAAAGGCGACAGCGTTACTGGCAGTAACGTTGCCAATTTTTTTTATTTTTAAAAAGAAAAAAAGAAAATAAAAAATAAAAGATAAAATAAAAAATATTTTTTTAAAAGAAAATAAAAAAAAATAAAAAAAGAGAAAATATAAAAAAATTTCTAAAAGAATAAAAAATAAAAAAATAAAATTTATGTATAATAATTAGATAATATGTCATAATTAATTATATATAAACTATAATTTTAATAAAAAATAATAAAATTTTTTTAAATTTTTTATTTTTTTATCTTTTAAAAATTTTTTTGCTAAAATTTTTTATTTTTTATTTTAAAAAAAGAAATATAAGAAAAGAAAAAAATGAAAATAATAAAAATAAAAATAAAAGAAAAAATAAGAAAGCTTTTTTAAAAAATAAAAAATAAATAAAAAAATAAAATTTATGTAAAATAACTAGACAATATATCACAATTAATTATATATAGATTATAATTTTAATAAAAAAATAACAAGATTTTTTTAACTTTTTTATTTTTTGCAAAATTTTTTTACTAAATTTTTAATTTTAAAAAAAGAAATATAAGAAAATAAAAATTGGAAATAAAAAAATAAAAAATAAAATAATAACAAAGTTTTGCCAAAAAATTGAAAAAATAAAAAAGAAGGAAATAAATAAAATTTGTATAAAATAACTAGATAATATGTCACAATTAATTATATATATATATTATAATTTCAATCAAAAATAAAATAAAAAAATTTTAGGAAAAACATTTGTAAAAATTAAAAAATTTAGCAAAATAAAAAAGTTTGTAAGTAAAATTTGTAAGTAAAATTTTATTTTTTTTAACTTTTTAAATTTTTACAAATGTTTTTCCTAAAATTTTTAATTTTTTAATTTTGATTGAAATTATAGTATATATATATAATTAATTGTGACATATTATCTAGTTATTTTATATCAATTTTATTTCTTTTCTTTTTTTTTTTATTTTTTCAATTTTTTAGAAAAATTTTGTTATTCTTTTCTTTTTTCTTTTTCTTTTCTTATATTTATTTTTTTAAATTAAAAATGAAATTAAAAATTAAAAAGTTTTGTAAAAAAATTTTGTAAAAAATAAAAAAGTTGAAAAAATAAAAAAGTTAGAAAATTTTTGTTTTTTTTATTAAAATTATAGTTTATATATAATTAATTGTGATATATTATCCAGTTATTTTGCATAAATTTTATTTTTTATTTTTTTGAAAAAACTTTCTTATTTTTTTCTTTTATTTTTATTTTCATTATTTTCTTTTCTTATATTTTTTTAAAATAAAAAATAAAATAAAAAATTTTAGCAAAAAAATTTGTAAAAAGTAAAAAAGTTGAAAAAATAAAATGGTTAAAAAAATTTATTATTTTTTTATTGAAATTATAGTTTATATATAATTAATTATGATATATTATCTAATTATTATACATAAATTTTATTTTTTTATTTTTTTTATTTTTTCTCCTATTTTATTTTTTTGAATTTTGTTTAAAAAATTATTTTTTATTTTATTTTTTTTCCTTTTTAAAAATAAAAAATAAAAAAAATTGACAACATTACTACCAATAACGTTGTCGCCTTTTTTTAATTAAAAAAATTAATTTTTGTTGGCAGCATTACTAGCACTAACACTGCCACTCATGCCAGAAAATATTTTACATCCGCCCTCATCTAAGGAATAATTTTTTTTTCTGACATCAAGCAGGGCAAAAAGCCCATGTAGCCTACCCATCATGATAAGGACTATAAAGTGATAATGATGATGGATAAAATTTTGCATCTTTCCGAGGCATTTCTGTATTATTAATTGTCATTTTCTCTTTCGCTTTTTAAACTTAAATCCTTAAAAATTACTTCATCATCAACATTTCACAAGCTCTTCTCTTTTGCAAATTTTGTGCTCTTCTTGTCTCTCCAACTTTCTCAAGCTTTCTCATGACCTCTGCTTCCAACTCTTTTTCTCAAGCCTTAGGAGTCATCAAGATACTTCTATACTTCGTTATAAGATACTAGTTTCTTATCCAAATTCTGAAATTCATGAAAATGAGCCCTTGCTTTTTTTTTTTGTGCAGTCCTTTCTTTCATGATTCTCCTAATAACAGTAGTTTTTTCTCCAAAAAACCCTTTTTCTTTCAAAATCAATTTTACTTATCCTTGTATTTGGATTGGCTTGATCGTATTCAAATGTGATTTTTGGAAAGACTTAGACATGTTTAAAGCCATTCAACTTTCAAGGTTTTTAGTCAAATGCATTTCCCCTATGATTGGTACCTCTATAACTTTCTGGTCTTTAGCCACAAATAACATGCTTGTTTCTCAAGGAATGATCAGGCCTTCTGTTTTTGATGTAACCACGTTAACTAGTCTTAGACTACATGCCTTTTGTCCCTATCAAACAATAATTACAAGAATCTGGTTCCAATTTCTTCAAAAAAAAACAAATCGACTTATTCAACCTTTGTAAAAATTGCAAACACTTATACGATGTTTCCTTATTAAAAATTGCTTTTATTTTTGCTCCCTTTGGTGGCTGTCTTACATGAAGACTGAAAGATAGCATTGCAACAATTTGTTCTTGCTCTATTTGAAAATATTAATTTAGTCATAAGCCATCTTAAGAACAACCAAAAGTTTTCAAATCTAGGTGGTCTATTTTGGAATTTTTAACTCTAGCTTTTAGTTTCATGTAGGGATCAATTTATTTTGGACACCAAGTTTGATAATACTCCACAGCCTTTGACTTATGGTATTAGATTGGTTAATTGTTCATTGCATTTGAGGCAAAAGTCGAAAACACCAAAAGAGCTATTCAGCTTCTTATTTTCAATTTTCTACACTTTTTCCGTTACCACTGCACTAAGTATCTGTCTCTTTTAGCCTCTTGGTCTTACGGCCCATCTTGGTTCTTTCTTCTTTTATGCCTTCAAACACACGTAATGTCAAAGTCTGGTCAAAATTTCTTTGCCATCAATATTTATATACATGATTACCAAATGAATAGACTTTATTAGTTAAAAAACTCTTGCCGAACACAACTTGACAATTTGGTCTTATCCAAGGATGTATATTCAACTCCCTAGGCAAATATCAAGGCAAAGTCCAAGGGTTTCAGATTGTTTAGCGGTGAATCAATTGAATTTGGATATAATCTCGAATTTTGAGTTTTTTTAACTTCTCACCTTGCTTATCATGCACCAACTCATTCTCAGATTGATGGTTTTTAAATACTCATGCCTATTTCAACATAGATTTAACTAAGAAGCTCACCCATTTTATCCCTTTTGTGCAGACTAATCTAACATCATTGAAGATTACAGGTATCTATATTGTTGAAATTCTTGCATTTGAAAAGTATTATAAAATAAAAAATGGCCACACATAACCTTATTACTTAATTTGAGAGGCAGAGGAAGTCCTGTAGAAAAAAAGAAAGAAGCCTATGATAGCTATGTCAACCAAAAATGATGGCAAGCTTATTGGAAAAACCTTTCAGTAAAACCAACATGCCTATAACCTCATTTTGACCAAAACAAATTCCACTACCAAATGCACCCTTTAGTTTGGTGAAACCAATTAAGGCACTTCTTAGTTCAAATGTGACCATTGCCTATTATTATCCTCACCCTTTCAACACTTCAAGGTATTTGGTGGCTCACATAGTCAAACTTTTAGGTAAATCTTCCTTTTTACACTTTGTTGACTGTAATAAAACTTTCTTTTATATGACTTTTATTTTAGATGCAGTAATCCCTATCTGGATTGATGGGTTATGAAAGAGGGTTCAGTTTTAACCAATGTTATGTAAGAGGCCCATAAAAAGATTGAAGAAGTGAATAAGATGTTCCTAGAGGAAGAGGGAGATGAGCAACCACTAGCTAGTTGAAAAAGAAAGTATCAAAGGAAAACCAATTCAGCCATGACCAGTAATCAACCTGTTCAGCCTCAGAAAACAAAAAGAAACACCCAACTTGATGAAAACTTTAGCCAACCCTTCCACAACCTAGATTGCAACTTCAACTACAACTGAGCAATTAATTCAAAATTCAATACAAATCCCACCAGCTCTTTCTCCTACCACAACTAGTGGTAATGATGCGGCTCAGTCATAGGTTTGACTATTTTGTTCTTTTTTATATTTTTTTTAGCTTTTGCTATATTTCGTAAATGTAGAGTTCTTATCTCTTTTCTATAAAAACTTTTGATCAAAAATCCATTCCTTGAGACTACTGTTGACATAAGCCCAGCAACTGATCGCCCTAAAGAATTTTTTCCCATTCTTGCTCAACCTCCAAACTTGGTTGAACCAACAAAAGAGATTCCAATGCAAGAATTAAAGCAAAAAAAAAAAAAAAAGCTAAAGATGAAACAGGTTGAATTTGGTGTGACCAATGATAACTTAGGGCCTAAAGTTGAAGTTGAAGATGATCCTATTGTCACTCCAGCTTCATTGATATTGACAGATGAGGAAGAGTTGTCTACATGCTTTTCTATTAACATTTTTTCTACCTCCATTACACCATCTACGGAACCTTGAAGGGCCAAAGTTAAGCAAGCTTTTACGACACTAAATAATCTTCTTAGCTTGGACCTAGATGAGCTTCATAAGTATGAAGCTAAAAGGGAATCACTCGATTTAGTGCTTACCCTTTTACAAGAGACCAATATAGTCGAAATCACCATTGGCTTGGAATCTTTTTTACTTAATCTTTCTGAGCATATTGCAAGTCTGATGAGTAATATACATAAGGTTAACCTAGCATGATCCAATTTCCAGCACTCAACCCAGAAGAAAGCAAAGTGAGTTAACTTTTTCAAAGTTAGTTGTGGCAAAATGCAAGATCCTAATTGACAAGTGCTTTTCGACTTTTAAGGAGGTGGTTTCAAACCTTCAATAGATTTTGGCTTTGAAGCAAAATATCTTTGAACCTGAAGCATAATTAAAGCAAAGAAGGAAAGCCCATCCTTAGCTAGAGCTAGCTATTGCTATGGCTTTTACCAAATGAACTGACTTCACAAGGAAGGCTAAAGTGAAGCTGAATGAGTACTCGATAGTTTCAAAGGAGTTGAAAGAGACATAAGGTGAACACAATGCTGCTATTAACTTGAAGAATTTGGCTCTTGATAAATGGAAGAAGCACAAAAATATCTTTTGTTTTAATTTCAAGAGGTTTACCTATTCGATGTAATCTTTGGATATTTATTTATAGTTTTGGCTTATGGGTACATTATTTTAATTTCATGTATGTATGATTTGAATAACTTTAAGCATTTTGCATTACTGGTTTCTATTTTGGATGTTTTGACATTTTCTATTTTGTAACTATTACTGTCAAATACTAGTATGATTTGAAAGGGTCCTTCCCAATGAGGGGTCCATTTTCCAAAAGTAAACTTTTGTTGCATCGACAAAATCACTTTCTAAACTAATTAGCCTTGATTAAAACTTTTCCTTTTCAAGCATTTGTTATAAGACTGGGCTATTTTTCCTTTATTTTGGATCAAAATGTCCAACACAATTTGTTGAACATCAACTTATCCAACATTAAATTGAAATAGTTAGTTTCAAATAACTTGTTATGTTTTTTAAATTCTAGGTGATTAAACCATAATTTTAGCTGGCAATACCACATTATAATTATAAACCAACTTATATGGAGCAAGTCTAGTTGACTCCATTGGATAATTTCAAATAGCCCATAAAGCCTGATCTAACATCTTATGCCAATTTCTAGGGTACCATCCAATATGTGTTTAGTTAATATTCATTTTGTTTGCAGCTTCGACTTGACAATTAGCCTCGGCATAGTAAGGCGTAAAAGTTAAAATTTTTGTCCCCTTTGATTCTGCTTATTCTATAACATTTCAAATGATGAAAATGGTCCCTGATTAGTTGTTAAAATATTTAATAACCTAAAATGACATATAATCTTGTTTTCAATGAAGTCAATGACATATAATTGCTTAACGTTTTTAAAAATGGTTGTTTTGACCCATTTCATAAAATAATCAATAGCCATCAAGATAAAGTGATGCCCTTTAGATGAAAAGGGATATATTTTCCAATTAAATCCAAAGCCCTTTCTATAAACAACCAAGATTTTAAAATGAATTTTAATTTAGTTGCAGGTACCCTTTGTAATGGACCATGCCTTTGGCATTTTTGGCATCCTTTTTGCATAATCAATGCAGTCTCTTGTCATTTTTGGCCAATAAAACCTTGTCAAGACAATACCTATCTCATTTTAATTTTAAATTTATGAGCACCACATATGCCATCATGCACTTCGGCCATTGTGGCTATAGCTTCAACCTCACCAAGACATTTTAGAAGTTATCCTTCAAGACCACATGTATATAACTGCTCATCTAATAGAACAAATTTGAATGCTCTTGGCCATATGTTTCGACTTGTTAGATTTGACGGGTTCATCAAATAGTTAACAAGAGGAGTCCTCCATTCCTATAAGATTGTGTTTGTACTAGCATACATGATTTCTATGGTATCCACAGTCTCTAAGCCAACATGGTGTTTAATAATTTTGGCAAATTTGGAGTCTTTAATCTTGCATCCTAATGCAAAATGAGTGAACTCATTAGCTTTTGCATTTTGAACTCTTGGCACATGTTTTATAATCAAATGATCAAATTGATATAATAATCTTGCTAAAATAGCCAAATATTTTGCCATACTTCATTTACACACTTATACTCTTGTGTGATTTGTTTTATCATTAACTACGAATCACCATAAAATTCAACTAAGTGTGCCCATTGTTCTAATAAAAGTCCTAAATCGATTATCAAGGCTTTATATTCAACTTCATTGTTAGAACATTTTTTATTCAAAGAAAATATGAATTTGAGCGCCATTGTCTAAGGAGTAATGATTAAAATTCTAACTCTTGATCCTTTTTTATGGCTTGAACCACCAAAACATAATTTCCAGTTTTTAGGTCCAATAAAATTAATTAACCTACCTTTATAGTTAACAATAAAATTAGCAATGGCTTGTCCTTTTACAAGTTTCACTAAAATATTGTGATGCAAATTTGGTCAAACCTAATTCTCACTTACCAGCTCATCCATGAATAAATGGTTTTGATAACTTAAATTTCAAAACATCAACTTTTGATGTCACTTAGACTGTAGTCAACAATAAGTAATAATGTAATTTTGAACAAGAAAAGTACAAAGGCAAACATAGTTTTTCTATTGCTGAATAATTCTATTTAGTTACATTGAGTGACTTTTTCTAGCTTTTGTTCATTTTCTTGGGCCTAGAAGCATCCTATTATGTCATTAGAAGCTAAAACATATAGTTTTAGTTGCCTTCTAAGGATTGGGGCTAATATTGTAGGAGGATTTGTGAAATATTGTTTAATGATGTTGAAAGCTTCTTAGTGACTTTTTAGCCATTTAAATTTCTCATTTCCTTTTAATTTTAATAATGGCAAAAATATTCTTTTTTGACCAAACAAGTTGGAAATGATTCTTCTAAAGAAGTTCATAGTATCCAAAAAGCTTTATAATTCAATTTTTAGTTAGAGATAATGTATCCATGATTGCCTTTATCTTATTTTTATCAACCTTTATTCCCTTTTGATGCAATAGGAATCCCAAGAAATTTCTTAACAAAACTCCAAATGCATATTTCAAATGGTTCATTTTCAAACCATCCCTTCTCATTTGTTTAAAGACTTATTTTAAGTTTTCCAAATGTTCATTATATGAATTGGCCTTTATGATGACATCATCACTGTATACTTCTATAGTTCGGCCATTCATGTCATGAGAAATGGCATTCATTGCTCTTTGATAAGTAGCTCCTCCAGTAGTTTTTTTAGTTGAATGGCATTACTACCCATTCAAAGGATCTGATAGCCTTTGGGCACCAAAAAGTTATTTTTCTCTTATCTTCTTTGACAATATAGACTTGGTTGTACCTTGCATTTCCATCCATAGAGCTTACTATCACATGTCTTGAAGCCAAATCAACCATGTTTGTGATGGGCATTGAGTATTCATCCTTGAGGGTGGCATTGTTTAAATTTCTAAAGTTAGTGCACAACTTTAACTTTCCATTCTTCTTTATTATGTGTACCATGTTAGAGATCTATTCAGCATAGTGAGTGGTTTAAATGAACTTGGCCTTTAGTAGTTGTGTGATTTCTTCCTTGATTTTCAAAGTCACTTATGGATTAAAACATCTTGGAGCCTATTTGCATGGTTAAAACCCTTTTGTTAGCCTAGCCAGCTAGACTATCTTTTATTTTGATGATGAAAATAATTTTGATCATATTATATTATGTTTATGAGCTTTAAT
>JANHAO010028372.1:0-10624 GCA_026873985.1 Saraca asoca
TAAAGAATCCTAAAACTATCTAATGATCCTCAAAAGGACTAGGGATGCCTTAGGATGGCTGAGAATTGAGAGAATGGCTGAGGATAATTTTGATCACGCTAAAATGCCCTATTTATATCTTGACAGGACACAGAACACAGCTGTGCTTTGGGACATAGGCTGGCCGTGTTTCAGGCTGGATGGTTCCGCATGCTTTCTAGAAGTTTTTGTTGATTTTGCATAGAACACGACCATGTTGCACAGAACACGGTCGTGTTCTGTGCTGGCCTCTTGAAATTCTTCAATTTTCTTCATGATTGAGTTAAGTTCTTCACATGACTTCTTCCTAAGCTTCTTCCTAATCTAATTGTGCTTCGAACTCTTGCTTTCATCCATCTTTCCAAGCCTTTTTACTCACCTAAAAAGAAAAATAAAAGACACAGTAGTACTGAAGAACAAAGACAAAAAACTATGATAAAAACAATAGCAAAACCACAAATTAATAACAAATTGAGAGGTAATAATCAATATAATAATAGGCATTTTACTCGTTTATCACACACTCCCTTTTTCTCCATGTTTTTCAATATCATAGGATACTCCTGTTGTTCCCCAATGCTGTTCTGACTAGAGATCCACTCACTAACTGAGTGGATCACACCCTGTGAAGATTTAAGATATAATAATGGTGTAAAATTTTGGCAATTGGTAGGATTGCATTTATATGTATTTTGGTTGTTAGATGCCTAGTAGGATATAGACTGTGTAATCTAGACCACTCTATTGTGTTGTATTATTATACAAGATGTGATGGGCATATAGCCCTTCTTGTCTACCTAGAAGTCTAAAAAATAGAGAAAACTCTGTCAGATTTTTGGCAGACTTGTTATGTAAATGTTTGAATATGTGGATATGAAATTGTGAGTCTTAAATGTAATTTGCTTTGTCAGGCTTGTAAGAGGGTTCCTAATGGTGACCTTCTACACTGATCATATTCCATGGATTGGCTCATATGTTGCATAGACTAATGCGGTGAAATCCATTCAAGGTTTCATGAACAACTCCTTTGGGGAAGAGGGAGATCAAGGTTTAGTTTATTCACTCGAGAACCGTCTCAAAGTAAAAAACATGATTGATAGTAGAGCAAACAGGCACTTGAACTTTGTTTCAATATCTTTGGAAGAAACCAAGGTGCAAGCCATTAGGGCTAGAAGCTTTGTTAGGCCTAAGGGACTTGAGAGCTTAATGTATTTCAACCCTACTAGGACAACTACCCAAATTCACCCCAATTGATATTCATAGACATAATCCACTTATGTCACACTCTAATCCATGGAACGTGATCAGCATAGAAGGTCACCGTTAGGAACCCTCCTACAAGCCTGACAATGCAAATATACTGAAGACTCACAATTTCATATACACGTATTCAAACATTTACATAACAAGTCTGCCAAAAATCTAACAAAATTTCCTTTATTTTTTGGGCTTTTGGGCACAAGGCCTATACTAACAAAAAGTGCTACATGCCCATCATATCTTGTACAACAATGCAACACAATGCAATGACCCAAATTACACAATCTATATCCTACTGGGCATCCAAAAACCAAAATACATATAAATGCAATCCTACCAACTGCCAAAATTTTACACCACTATTATACCTTAAATCTCCGCAGCGTATGATCCACTCCATTAGTGAGCAGATCCTGAGTTAAAATAGAGTGAGGGAATAACAGGAATATCCTCGGGTGCTAAAAAAACATGGAGAAAAAGGGAGTAAGTTTCATAGAACTCAATGAGTAGATAATCCTATAAAAATCAAAACCTCATTTTTAAATCATATTCGGAAGTATATATATATAGCCATGAAAATAAGCTTACCCGTTCAAAGCCATGATCATCACAATAGATTCAAAACTTTATCAATCAAGAAAGTTAGGTAATTTAAAATATAATATTCAATAACATAAAATACGCATCATAATATCTTACTTCAAAAATATATTCATTATGATGTAAACATGAGAAAATATTCAAGAAAGCTTTCTAAAAGATATCAATACTCAAGTAAATAAAACATTCAACTCGAATCTCAAAGGACAATTCCTAAAAGTAACCATAACATCATACATCATAAATATCACCTCGTCCTAAATCCATCCAGACACGCCTGTCAAATATTCATATATCTGACAGCTCTCCCTTATTATGCCATCAAATAAACTAGTCACAAGTGCACTTGCAGTTACCAATGAATTTCCAATGGATCCAGGATCTCGTTAATAATCTCAATGTAACACGATATATGAAAGTCCTTGCTCATGTAAGCAATATTTATTATAAAATACATAAGCACATTAAAACATTTTCATACTCATTCATCACATAGGAACATGAAGTTGTCAATTCTAATAACATATATCAAGATGAAAATACATATACAACATACAAATAAACTTCCAAAATCATGTTAATATATACGAAAATCCCATTTTTCCAAAAGGATCATAGTACCCCATATAATAAAAATTATTTGATTTTACAAATGGGATTTATTAAAAGAAGAGGATCATCCACTCACCTTAGACACTCCTTAGAATGATTTAATTACTCCTTAAGATGCTAAATCAGCCCACTTGGAGAAATCAAGCTATTCAACTTATTTGGATATAATCAATATTAAAATTAGCTTTTAAACTTAGACTTAAGGTCCTCAAACTATGCATGTCATCCAATATTAATATTGACTTCAACATCTATAACTAAAAATTCTCAAATTAGTCATAAAGCTACCTATTTGGAAAATAAGCTAGAGCTCCAAAAATTGAACGTCGATGTGCTTAATTCTTCAATAGAAACTTTATTGAAGCAAAACAACGTAAAACAAAAAGAAAATTTCAATTTTCTTTCAGCTAGCACGGTAAGGGTTTCATGGCAAATTTCTTTAAAACTAGCTATAAGGTTGCTATAAAATAAATCTGATGATTTAGGAATATTCACTAGAGTCCAAAGTGCCAGTGAGCAACTCGCTTGAGATAGTTAGCCAAACTAGTCGAAGAAAAAGGGAAGACCGAGCTGTTGGCTATGCAGAAAAAGAGCAAAACACTGGAGAAGGAGGAGGAAGGCAGTGCCTAGAGCTCACTGATTGGTGGCAAAGGGAAGGCTACGGTCAGAACAAAGAAAGAAGAAGAACGCTAAAGCAGAAAGGCTTTGGAACAAGGGAATTGATTGCATGAAAGGGAGAGAGAGAAGAAAAAAATATAAAGTAGCTAGGAAATATACTTAAAATCAAATGGGAAAATTCCTACTTTGACCCCATTGACTTTTCTTCATTTTCAATAAAGTCCTCCTGCAAAAGGAAAAACTACATTATGGCCCCAACAAATTACAAGGAACTACACTTTGATCCCTCAGCTACATTTTCTAAATTTATTTATTTTTATTTTTATTTTTTTAAGATATTACAAACTCTTCCCCCCAACAAAAGAATTCATCCTTGAATTCTAAAAACATGATTATGAGAAATGAAGATTCATACCACTAGATCATTCAAACAATTAGGGATATTTACTCATCATGAGGGACTTAGGCTCCTAAGTCATCTCTTTTTTCCCATGGTTCTCTCGTAGGACCTTTACTGATGGATACTCTTTTGAGCGAAGCTTCTTTACTTAATGATCAATTATAGCAACCAAATGCTCCTCATAGGTAAAATGACTATCCAACTCATTTGAAACTTGATGAAAGATATGAGATGGATCTAGCACATATTTCTTCAACATCGATACATGAAAAACAGGATGAATACCTTCCAATTTTGAAGGTAAATCCAACCTATATGCCACAACACCAATCCATCTCTCAATAAGAAATAGGCATATATATCGAGAACTTAGCTTCCCTTTCTTGCCAAATCTCATTATTTCTTTTATGGGTGATACTTTCAAGAACACCTGATCACCCATTTAAAATTCTAAGTCCCTTCTTCTTTTATCAACATAGGACTTTTAGCGGCGTTAAGCTGTTAATAGCTTCTCTCGAATGATTTTCACTTTTTCATTTGCATCTTGCATCAAGTCTGGGCCTAATAACTTTGCTTCTCCTACTTTGAACTATCAAATTGGAGATCGGCATTTCCCCCCATACAATGCTTTAAAAAGAGCCATCTGAATGATAGAATAGTAGCTGTTGTTATAAGCAAATTCAATCACAGGTAAGTATCTCTCCCAACTACCTTCAAATTCCCACACACAAGTTTGAAGCATGTCTTCTAAGACTTGAATGGTCCTTTTAGATTGACCATACATCTGGGGATGAAAAGCTATGCTCAAATAAGGTTATGAGCCCAAAGTCTCTTGGAAAGATCTCCTGAATCAAATGGTAAACTAAGTACCTCGATCAGATATAATTGACAATAGAACCCCATGTAGAGACACAATCCAATCTAGGTATAACTGGGCATACTGAGAGGCTGAATAGGTAGTTTTCACTGGGAGAAAATGGGCATTCTTGGTCAAGTGATCAACAATCACCCAAATTGAGTCATACCCTTTCGGAGTCTTAAGTAACCCAATAAGAAAATCCATAGTCACTCTCACCCATTTTCACTCAGGGATCTCAATATTCTAGTGCAAACCTACAAGTCTTTAATATTCAACTTTCACTTATTGGCATGTGAGACATCTAGAAATAAATTCTACTATGTCTTGTTTCATTCCTTCCCACCAATAACATGTCCTAAGATCCTGATACATCTTATTGCTATCAGGATGTATAGTATAAGAAGATGAATGAGCTGTGTGCATGAGTTATTGTTACAGATTAAAAACTTCAGGTACCCATATGCAACCATGAAAAGTTAAAGCCCCTTTATCATTTCTTGACAAGCCAGATTTGGGCTCTTTCTCCATTTTATTTAAAATCTACTCAATTTCATATCCTAACTCTATGCAATGATAATTTAATCAATCAATGGGAACTACACTTGCACATAGGCCAAAAATACCCCAGGTTCTACTATCTGTAGTTAAGTTCCACCAACTTCTACCTTATGCATTTCTTGAATAATCAGTCTCCTTTGCACCTCAATGTGAGCAAGGCTTCCCACATACTTCCTACTCAATGCATCTACTATCACATTAGCCTTGCTCGAATGATACAAAATAGAGTAATCATAATCTTTCACTAACTCTATTCAATAATGTTGCCTCAAGTTCAAGTCCTTCTACTCAAAAATATACTTTAAGCTCTTGTGATTGGTGTAAATTTCACATTTCTCGCCATATAGATAATGGTGCCAAATCTTCAAGGCAAACACTACTGTAGCCATCTCCAGATCATGGGTGGGATAGTTTTGCTCATGTTTCTTAAGTTGCCTTGATGCATAGGCTATGACTCTACCTTGTTGCATCAAAATACACCTAAGACCAATCCTGGAGGTATCACAATAAATGGTGTAGTTACTACCACTAGTAGGTAAGGCTAACACTGGTGCCATAGTCAAGCACCCCTTAAGTCGCTAGAAGCTTGCTTCACATGACTCTAACCATTCAAGTTTAGCATGCTTTTGAGTCAACTTGGTCAATGGAGCCAATATACAAGCAAAATCTTTTACAAAACGATGACAATATCTAACCAAACCTAAAAAACTACTAATCTTCGTGATCAAGATGGGTCTAGGCTAGTTTTGAACCGTTTCTACTTTTTTGGGATCCACACTAATGCCTTCTTTCAAAATCATGTGTCCCAAAAAAGTTACAATGGTTAACGAAAACTCACATTTTGAAAATTTTGCATAGAGCTAATGCTCCCTAAGAGTCTACAACACCAATCTCAAATATTATTCATGAGTCTGGTCATCAAAAGAATATACCAAAATATCATCAATGAACAACAATCACAAATTGGTCCAAAAAAGGTTTGAAAATCCTATTGATCAGGTCCATGAAAGTTATGGGGGCATTGGTCAAACCAAAAGACATCACTAAGAATTCATAATGACCATATCAAGTCCAGAAAGTAGTCTTTGGAATGTCCTTATTTTGGATTCGTAATTGGTGATAGCCTAATCACAAGTCAATCTTGGAGAAGTAATGAGTACCTTGAAGTTGATCAAACAAGTCATCAATTCTAGGCAATGGGTACTTATTCTTCATAGTGACTTTATTCAATTGCCTGTAGTCAATGCATAGTCTCAAGGTCCTATTCTTTTTCTTTACAAATAGCACCAAGGCTCCCCAAGGAGAAGTACTAGGATGGATAAAATCCTTGTCTAACAACTCCTACAATTACACATTTAACTCTTTCAATTCAGCTAGTGCCATACAGTATAGGGGAATGGAAATGGGATCAATCCCAGGAAAAACATCAATGCAAAATTCAATTTCTTGCTCCAATGGCATTTCAGGTAATTCTTCCAAGAAGACATCTAAAAAATCCTAAACCACCAACACTCTTTCTGCTTTTAGTTCCATTGCTTCAATGTCCCTGATGAATGTTAAATAGGCTTCACATCCCTTTTTAACCATTTTGCTGGCATGTAGGTCAGAAATTAGATTAACAGGGACATCACCCCTATCTTCTTAAAGTACAAGGACCTCTCTACCTGATATGTGAAAGTTGACTAGCTTATTACGATAATCAACACATGCATGATGTATTATAACCAATCCATGCTCAAAATGA
Organism: Saraca asoca; assembly: GCA_026873985.1. Taxonomy (NCBI): domain Eukaryota; kingdom Viridiplantae; phylum Streptophyta; class Magnoliopsida; order Fabales; family Fabaceae; genus Saraca; species Saraca asoca. The sequence continues at coordinate 6,670 of JANHAO010028372.1, forward strand.
CATCAAAATCTACCATGTCTAGTACAATCAAGTTAGCAGGCAAGACTGTTCCATAAACACTGATCTTGCAAGAAGAAATCATATCACAAGCTATTAATGTCTGACCCAAAGGTGTAGACACCAACAACTGTGATTCCAAAAGTGATCGAGGCCTCACAAGCTGCATAGCCAGATAAGTGGACATAAATAAATGGTTACACCTGAATCAAATAAAACAAAAGCTGAAATAAAATCTACGGTTAGAGTACCTATGACTACAACATTTGAAGCTTAGGCATCCTACCACGCTAGAGTGAATACTTTGACAATAGCTCTCTGATCACTGCCATAACCTCTATTGGCTGAACCTCTACCCCTACCTTTAGTAGCAAACTTAGATATTAGGGGCCTAGTGGATGGTGCAACTCGAGATAGAGCACTGCCTGATGTCTCTGCGGCCCTAATGCCACTAGGTGAAGCAAAAGAATGAGGATAATATCTCACCAAGTGGCCTTCCTGACCACATCCATAACAGGCTCTAGTTCCTTGCCTACAAGTCCTAGGGTGAACTCTCCCACAAAATTAACATGACCTTGGTGCCTCAAATCTAGCTAAAGCAAAAGGACAAAAGCTAGATCCCCCAGAAAAATGATGGCTAGGAGCAATGGTGCCTGAGGGTCTCCTAAAATGAGGTGTACATGAAGCTATTGAGATTTGTCTTCCTGCATCCCTACTGGTACTCTAAATTCTAGATTTCTTTCTTGAGGCCCCTTAAATTTCTCTATCTTGTTTTCTTTCCATTAGTCTTACCTCTAGTTCTATTGCTCTATTATATACCTGCTCATATGTGGTGCCCACCGTAAATGGTATAGCATTAAAATATTGATCATCAAGGCCCCTAGCAAATTTTAGAGCTTTGCCCTCTTGGTAGGAATCATATGCCTTGCGAATTGGGAGAGGTGGAGGAATTAAGCAGCATATTTAGAGACTGTTGACCTCCTATGTGGTGGCCCCTTCACCTGTGGACCTACTGTTTTCCCATCCTTGGTACCACTTTGCTGTAGATCTATTAAGCTGGAACCTCACCAGCTTTATTGCTACATCTTTAGAACACTTAAGGACCCGCCACAATTGCTTAACTTGGTCTAAGAACTCAAGTGGATCCATAGATAACCCAACACCAAAATACCTGGGAACCTCTAAAACTCTTGCAAATAATTCTGAAAGCTTTTGGTAAACGATGTTGCAGGAGGTGGAAAGGGTGGAGACATCTGAGTTTCTAGCCTCCTTTCTTGTCTTTGTACTTCTTATTGCATCAATTTTTTCATGAATTCAACCATGACATTCTTTACATTTGTAGCCCATGTTAAGGCATTTGAAGAAAAGGGACCAGCTGAAGCCCTAGAGGTGGAAGGAGCTTCGATTTCAAATTGGAAACTTTTTAGCTGCACCTCTTCTCGAGCAACATTGCCTCAGCCTCTAGCACGGCCTTAGCCTCTTGATCTTCCCCAATGCCAAGGTAATGACTAAGAAGAAGCTGGCTCATAGGAAGCTTCTTCAAACACTCTTTCAGATCAGTGTCCAAGCGCAGGTCGAGTTCTGGGTGGCATTGTCCTATTATTAAACAAGAAGATTTGTTTTAGGCAAGATTCAATACACTCACACACGTAGGATTGAAAATTTTAGGAAATGTGGAGATTATCAATATATATTCATGGTGTTGGCATCAACATATCCTTATTTATGTATCGTGCTCCCGGGCACACTAACATGAACTCATATGCCTATCCCATCTTGGCAATTAGAGACTTCTAATTATGCACCTATACCCTAGATCATGCTCTGATACCAACTTTGTCTCGCCACAATCCATGGAACGTGACCAACGTAAAATATCACTATTAGGAACCCTCCTATAAGCCTAACAATGCAAATTATACTAAAGACTCACAATTTCATATATGCGTATTCAAACATTTACATAACAAGTTTACTGAAAATCCGGCAAAGTTTTCTCTATTTTTCAGACTTAAGGGCACAAGGCCTATACAAACAAAAAGAGCTACACACCCATCACATCCTATACAGCAATGCAACACAATGTAGTAGCCTAGATGACACAGTCTATATCCTACTAGGTATCTAACAATCAAAACACATATAAATACAATCCTACAAACTGCCAAAATTTTACACCACTATTATACCTTAAATCTTCGCAGGATATGATCCACTCGGTCAGTGAGCAGATCCTGAGTCAAAATGACGTGGGGGTGCAACAGGAGTATCCTTAAGTGCTGAAAGACATGGAGAAAAAGGAAGTGAGTTTCATAGAAACTCAGTGAGTAGATAATCCCATAAAAACCAAAACCTCATTTTTAAAATCATACTCAAAAGTATATATAGCCATGAAAATAAGCTTATCCGTTCAAAGCCATGATCATCAAAGTAGATTCAAAATTTCATCCATCAAGAAAGTTAGGAAATTGGAAATACGATATTCAACAACATAAAATAAGCATCATAATATGTTATTACAAAAATATATTCATTATGACGTAAACATGAGAAAATATTCAATAAAGCTTTCTAAAAGATATCAATACTCAAGTAAACAAAACATTTAACTGGAATCCCAAAAAACAATTCCTAGAGGTAACTATAATATCATACATCATAAGCATTGCCTTGCCCTAAATCCATCCAAAAACGCCTGTTGTATATTCATATATCCAACAGCCTTCCCTTATTACACCATGACATAAACTAGTCACAAGTGCACTTGCAGTTACCAATGAATTTCCAATGGATCTAGGATCTCATTAATAATCTCAACATAACACAATATATGAAAGTCCTTGCTTGGGTAAGCAATATTTATTATAAAATACATAAGCACACTCAAACATTTTCATACTCATTCATCACATAGGAACATGAAGTTGTCAATTCTAATAACATAAATTAAGATGAAAATACCTATACAACATACGGATAAACTTCTAAAACCACGTTAATATATATGAAAATTCCATTTTTCAAAAGGATTATAGTACCCCATATAATAAATATTATTTGATTTTGCAAATTGGATTTATCAAGAGAGGAGGATCATCCACTCACCTTAGACATTCCTTAGAATGATCTAATTGCTCCTTAAGGTGCTAAATCAGCCCACTTGGAGAAATCAAGCTCTTCAACCTAGTTGGATATAATCGATGTTAAAATTGGCTTTTAAACTTAGATTTAAGGTCTATAAACTATGCATACCATCCAATATTAATATTCACTTCAACATCTACAACTAAAAATTCTCAAATTGGTCACAAAGCTACCTGCTTGGAAAATCTACTAGAGCTCCAAAAATTGAACGTTAGTGTGCTTAATCCTTCAATAGGAACTTCACTAAAGCAAAACAATGCAAAACAAGAAAATTTCAATTTTCTTTCAACTAGCACTATAAGGGTTTCATGGCAAATTTCTTGGAAACTAGCTGGAGGGTTGCTATAAAATAAATCTGATGATTTACAAATACTCGCCGAAGTCTAAAGTGTTGGTGAGTAGCTCGTCATGAGCTAAAAGGCCGCCGGTGTGTCGATGGAGGTAGCTGGCCGAACCAGTTAAAGAAAAAGGGAAGACCAAGCTGTTGGCCGCATAGAAAAAGAGTGAAGAGCTGGAGAAGGAGAGGAGGAAAGCAGTGGCCGGAGCTTGCTAATTGGCGGTGAAGGGAAGGCGATGGTCGAAACAACGAAAGAAGAAGTCTGCTGAAGTAGAAAGGCTTTAGAATGATGAATGTTTAAATATATGTAAGTGCACTGCGTAGCTGTAGCTAGTATTGGCAAATACAGGTCGATCCCACAGGGAAGTTATTTCAATTACTAGAATCTTTATAATTTTACTATCTAAATCAATAGAAAATAAAAGAAATAAATAAAGAGGAATGAAAGGAAGAATAGAAAATAGAAGAAATTAATTA
>JANHAO010028373.1:0-10634 GCA_026873985.1 Saraca asoca
TCGCATGATCACTTTTCCTATTTTCCCTTGATTATTTTCCTCTTTTATGATGAGATTTTGTTCATGCATTTCTTCTTTCTCCTCATCAAAAAAACTTCCACCATGTGATGCGATATCAAAGTGTCATCACTTCTATCAGGTACTTATGTATTAGTTGATGTATCTCCTATAATGAGGGATTTATAAGGAAAACCTGAGTGCTTAATTACTACGTGTGGTTAGTATGTGATGATATATAATTATAAAGACTTTGCTTACATTTTTCAGTTTCTCTATTTTGTTATCAAACAATGTGAGTTGGAGTTAAAAAAATAAGTAGATAGGTTTTGAATTGTTCATCAACCTATCTTTTGCCGAAAACTATAAGCTTTGCTGATTTCAATTAATTCTTTGATTTCTTTCTGCCACTCGTTTGTTTTCCCTTCAATTATAGCCCACTATGTTGCTTTTGAATTGGAGTGTAATCTGTATAATAGTTTTGGAAGTGCTACATCAAAAGACCAATGATATTAGTTGGGTTAAGCCTTGGTTCTATTGTTGCCATTGACTTTGTTGTCAATTATCTAGATGTTGTATGTGTCATCCAATGATTTAACTTTTAAATATCCATTACAAACTCAATTTTAGAGCAAGTCCTGTATTAAAGGAACTTTGCTTCATTTGGTGGCTTAATTTTTCTCTGGTTATTTATTTGCAGTTTATCTTTTCAAGTTGAAAAGCTTCTTCTAATTGCTACAAGTGTATATGCAGAAGGAACAGGACCTCTAGCAACATTACCTACAATGGCAACCTATGTTAGGGTGAGTATCTTTTATCTATAATATTTATTTAACCACCAGCTACTTGCCATTGCTTAAAAATTTATTTCATACCTTTATGTCTGAGCAAATTGTTTTTTCACTTTTTGGACACGAGACTAGATGCTAGAATTGATCCTTTTATTATGATGAAAGAAGAATTTATTATAAAGAAAAGAAAAATTAAATCTTTTTATTATTCTAATGATGGACATTACAATATATCAACCATAGAAAGTTATCAAACACAAATATATACCTTCAGAGAGAGGATTAGTCAGGAGCTATTCAAAATTTATTTTATCAACAGAGTACTGCACCTATGGGAATCAATAAAATTCTATTTCAGGCCATTAAATTAAGGAACTAGGGAGGAAACCACATTATGTGTTACTGTCTCATTATGCAGAATAAGGTGTTTTTAAGAGCATGGTTTTTCTTCTGTATTACACAATCTACCAAGTGTAGTAGTCTACTTTTAGGATTCACAGCTCTTCTTATGTATAACTATCTTGATCGTAGAACTATGATACAAGTAGTAACCAAGGAACACATTCAAAGAAAGGGTGTTTGTCGCAAGAAAGAATTCAGGAATGTATGGAAGGACATTCTTGTGCTCAGAAAACAATTTGCAGGTCTTCAGTTTCTACATCCAGCTACCACCATGCCATATCTAGGAGATATGTGCAGACCAGTCAATCATCTTAGGTGTTTATATGTAAATAGGTGGGTCTTGTTTCCCTGTTAGTTTTCTTTCTCTATACTTTGTTATTGGGTGTAACAGTTGATATTTATTTAACATCAAATTAAACTAAAACAACCTTTAGTTGAGGTGAAATCTTCATCTCTTGATAGAAATTTGAGGAAAGAAAAGCATTGTATCAACTTGTTTCTATCAAGAAAGAAAAGGGGATGACTTGATTCTTGTGATCTTTATCACATTTTTTGGAATATTGTAAAGAAATGCTATATTATCATATTTAATTCAAAATTTAAAAAAATAGTTGAGAATGATTCAATGTGTTTACCCTAATAAAACAAACAAATAAAATTGATTTAACTCAACTACTTTATGTGTACAAATATAAAAAATATCATGAAATGATTATATACATACAGCATTTCAAGATAAGATACCAACCAATAAAATTATATTTTCTTTTCTTTTTCTTTTCTCTTATTTTTTATTTAACCAATCAGCAAAACTGTAATTTTTTTTCCCTTTTCTTTTCTCTTATTTTTCATCCAATTAATCAGCAAAACTATAATTTTTTTTTCATTTTCTTTTCCTCTATTTTTTTCTTCTCTACCAATAAAGGGGAAGTGATCAGTAGTTTTATTTCTGTAACTACATGCCTAACTCTAACACATCATATATTAATAGCACTTAAGGTGTGCTAAGTTGCAATTAATTTCAAAACACGGGAAAATTATTTAGTAATACTGAAAATTCTAATAATACAGTATATTGTATTTTTGATAAAATAAAAAATTAACTTAACTTGTATTTCATCATGCAATATCAAAAGAATTGATTGATAAAAATATAAGGGTGACAAAAATGTGGTGGCAATCTACAAATAGGGAACAAAAACCCAATAAAAAGGACTCAGATGCGAGCACGACTACAACTCCAATTAGCAAATCCCCCTAAGCCACAAACTATGGCATATAGGAGTTGGGAAGAAATCAGAAATAGGATCCAATAATTAAAAGAGCAAAGCTCCAATCATTTTAGGTGGCGTAGTCTCATTCATCTCTTATCGTTTTCTGCATTATCTATCTCCAATTTTGAGAATTCTGCAATAGTGGTAGCATTACTAAAGAAAGGACTCCACTTTTTCAACCAGAAAAGGACACATAATTTGTGGGTTTTACTTTTTCACACCACCAAGTTTAGTGTTTGTTGGTGCCCACAAAATTTTATTCATTGTATATTTATTTATTAAATCAAATAGGTATTATCCTAAGAGTTGACCATTTTAAAATTTGAATTCATAAACTTCAGAGACTTTGCTGACACTTTTTGGATGTAGTTTTGGTTGAAGCAATGTTAGGAAGGAATCAAATTGAAAATGTGAAGTTAAACTTCGAGAATTATAAGGTTGAGATGCCTTTGAAATCGTTGTAGGATATTATGGTACATCGTAACATCTTAAATGAAGGGTGCGACTGGGGCGCAAGAAAGCTGTGCTTGGCTGTGAGAAGCAACAATGAGTTTGATGCCTAACTTTGACGTATGGATTGGATTTTGCTGCGTCACGAACACATAAACTTTCAACGCCCACTTACCTAATCTCCCACACGCACCACACGCGCAGCATAAGAAGTGTGAAAATTTATTCTGCCTTTTTTTTTTTATATGAATACTCTTATTTATCTATATTTGCATTTATTATAATTATAAAATATTAAAATAATAAAAATTATTCTATTTATTCAATTCTTAGAAATAGTTTGATTTATAAAAAATTTCACATGAATTACAACTTCTCAAAAAGCTGAAAATACTTAGTTGCTTGATTAACATTAACTCAAAAAATAGAAAAAGATCCACTTCTCATAAATTATGGAAAGTTATTTACTCAATCCCTTACGTGAGTTTTACTTAATGTGTTGTTAATAAATTGAAATATAAAATTATTTTTATAAAATTTAACTAATAATAATAGTATCATTTTAAAAATTTATATAATATTTTAAAATAAAAAACATAATTTTTTTATAGGATATTTTATTTATTTTAATAATATTTTATAGAAACTTTATAATTGAATCAAACATGATATAAAAACTTACTTTTTAAGAAATCTTATTTCTTTAATGCCAATTAAATAACTTTCAATATTTTTTGGAAGTTCAAATAAGAATTTACTTTTTAAAAACTTCAACTTTTCGTAAAAACTTATTTTCTGTTGTTGACACCAAAATCTGGTCAACTGGTTTGAGTTCAGTGTTATCCTTGACTGCAAGTTAAACGTAGCAGAAAACAGTGGAAGAAGATGGTAAAAGAGAAGAAGAAACAGCAACACCAGGAGTTTATCGTGATTTGGCTAAAGTCAATTTGGCCCCTACGTCCACGTTGATATTTGATTATGTACTAAGGAGATTGTTTTTTACAAAGTATGAATATAGCAGCTAAGATTTTTCACAATGAACAGTGTTCACTCTTAATACTGACAGGGTTTCTGCATATGTAAGCTTCCTCCTCTTCTATATGGTGGCCTCCCCTATCTATTTATAGAAAGGGGAAGGGTTACAAGTGTAATTTCACAAGCAACAAAATGATTATCTCCACCGTTTCGGGTATTTAATGCTTGGTGTCAGGTAATTAATGCTGGGCAAATCATTGTCAGACTTTCGAGGAGCTGATGTGTAAGTTTGGAGACTGAGCTGTCAGCTGGAGACGTGTACCTTAGATTACTAATTGGGCTTCGTACAAGTATCTGTTGCTGGTGGGCAAGCTGGAAGTTAAGCGAGTTGACGATTCTGACCAGTTTGGTCATCCGTGCCTGGTTGCTCTCCTGAGGGTAGTGGACTTCTCGCTGAAGGGTTGAAAGCCTTCTCGACAAACTGCGTTCTTCTGCTCGTGACATTGTGAGGTGTCTCCAGCTCGTGCTTGACAATCTAGGGTCCTTGCTCAGCGACCTCAAAATTCGATTTGAATCTCCATCTGACTAACTGTGCCTCTTATTGACCTTGGCCGGCCTAAAATATGCTTCTGGAAAATATCTATAACACCTGTATAAGCCAAACAACTCGTTAATGTTATATGTAAAGAATATGATGGAAAATAATATCTGTTATTTTACACAAGAAGTTATTTTCTCCCCTTTTCTTAACATTATGCATATATTAATATACAAATAAATACAATTTTCTTATAAAAAATATTTTTGGAGAAAATAGTCTACTTCCATTTAGCATCTCAACAAAAGCAGCCTGTGAGAATCTGTGGCATCAACTGTGGGTATTAGGATATCATTTCATATAAGATAATGTTAGGTATTTACCCGGATGTTCCCTTATTTTCTTTCATGAATTGTCATTCAATACGAATTTATCATGTATTTTATTTATTTATTAATCTTGCTTATTTGAGATTCTTATTCATGTACGTATAAATGCAAATAAATCTATCAATATAAAAGTATACCACTTTTTTCTAGTTGTATACAAGGAAATCTCACAGTTTACTGAAATTATGATCACCATTCTGACCGTTAACCTAATCGGAGTGTAAATAAAATAAATTATTTGTGAGTTATTTAAATTAGTCTTTGATAAACACTCACGACTTGGTTTTAATTTATTTAGTAAACAAATTCAAATATAAAGTTAAATTCAATTAATGAATGAGTGAAGTATTAAAATCTTAAATGTTAACTCATTAAATTGATGAATAACTTGTATAAAAATAAAAAAAATTCAAAATATATTTTAATATATATTTTTTTACATATTCAGTCTTAGTTTTTGACTTTTAACATTGGCATGAATATGATATTCATTCATATTTTATAAAACTTATTGTGTAAATTTTTCTTATGATTTAGTTATCCATGATGATATTTATTTGAGAAAAATACATTGACATCTTTTGAGTAAGTGGACCTCTTTTCTAACTTCAAAATTTACTAAGACCTCCATTAAAAAATAAAAAAATGTTACATTTAAGGTTAAATTTAAATTTTTTATTAATGAAATGATGAGAAAAAATTATTATAAACTCAAATCAAACAGTATAAGATATTTCAAGTATTTTGTGATCAAATACTTGTTTTGATTAAACTCAAACAATTAAAAAAATATTACACTTATATCAAAATTTAACTTTTTTATTAATTATATTTTAACCATTTGAATTTAATCAAAGCATATATGTAATCACAATATATCTAGAATATCACATATTGCTAAATTTAAATTGTATAGTAATCTTTTATCACCATTTTTTAATAAAAAAAAATCAAATTTAAGTTTAACTGTAGCATTTTTTTTTATATTTCAAATGAGGTCTGAGTAGGTTTTGAAATTAGAGAGGAGTTTCATGTTATTTCATTAAAACTCATGGGAAGTCAAAGCATTTTCTTAATTTATTTGGATATTATTTTGTCTATTAAAAGTTATATCTTAACCAAATGAGTTAAATGAATAAGGGAAAAATATACTTTACTCATGTTGACGGTGAAATTTGGTAAGCCTGAATCTTTGTCAACCGGAACAGTTCTTGTAACCCCTAAATTGCAGTTTGGTTAGATGAATGTGAGATGAAGAGATAGAAAGGAAGAACAGCAAAGGCAAAGAGGGTTTTTTATTTGTCTATTAAAAGTTATATCTTAACCAAATGAGTTAAACGAATAATGGAAAAATATACTTTACTTATGTTAACGGTGAAATTTGGTAAGCCCAAATCTCAGTCAATTGGAATAGTTCTTGTAACCCCTAAACTGCAGTTTGGTTGGATGAAGGTGAGATGAAGAGATGGAGAGGAAGAATAGTAAAGGCAAAGAGGATTTTTTAATGTGATTCGGCTAAAGTCAGTGTGACCCCTATGTCCACGGTAATTTATATTTACTTTTGAGTTGTGGTTTCATTGTTCCGACTAACAGAATCACAATACAAATATTCTTTCACTATTTTGGTAGAGTTTCAGCATGAATTTTTGTCTACCTTATTACAATGATTTTTCTTCCTATTTATAGGGGTGGAGAGGGCTATAAGTGTAATTTGACAAATTATAAATCTATCTTGCCTGTCGTATTAGACAATAAATGCTAGGCAGTTCACTGTCAGACTATTGGGGGCTGATATGTAAGTTTCGAGAGGCTGACTTACCAGTTGGGAGAACGTGTCTCTGACTGCTAATTAGACTTAGGCATTCTGTACCTATTGTCTGTGGTAGTGAGCTTGATGGTTTGAGCTCGCATAGGGCAACTTGCCGGCTATGCAAGTTGGTCCTATTTTCGCGTTTAGCTAAAGTATCTTTCTGGAAGACAGTTGAGGATATGCTTCATCTAGCGAGCTGAAGCTCGTTTCTAGTGAGATGGGGCTTGTTGCTTTGACCTTGTCCCGCACTTTAAGCTTACGGCCAACCATCTGATGCCTTTGTTAAGTGACCTCAATGTTAGGTCACGGATGGGTTGGACCTTTCCCTCTTGAACTTGTCTGCTGGGCTTTTGCTAGCTCATTTCATATGGTACCAGAAAATACACATAACATTAGCCTCCAAACTCTCAGTTCATTCTGCAGACTGGGAGCTAAATTTGCTGGCAAAAGCTAGAGACTGGGATGAGCCACACTATCATTCAAGTTTTTGTTTCATCGTTTCACTTGCTTGTACCATCATTACCATATTAAATACATGTACTTTCTTATGGCTACCAGTACAACGATGATTGAGCCTGGTCACTTTCTGGACTATTAGATCATAGGTAGTTAATTAATCTTTGCATCGAATGGTTGGGCCACTAGGGCCATATTAGATGAGAGTCCTCTTTTTTCCCTCTTAATTTTGAAAATTGATGTTCTGCCTCTCAAGTTCTTAAGCAACAATCTCCAATCTCATTTTCCTACATCATTGAGCCTCACATCGTTGTTGCTATGAATCGATTGTTTCATTCAAAATCCATTCAGTCTCCACCCATTTTGGAACCTAACTCGTTTTCTTGACACAGTAAGCCTTCTTAGGACTTTTGCTTTTAAAATGCCTTATTTTATGGGTTTTCAGTATCACGCTGCCTGGGCCAACGGTGAGTGCCTATCTATTATTAGAAATTTTACCTGCTGGTTTCCAGGCTATAGGTCATTGTATTTAGCTTTCAATTTCCCTAAGGTTTAGTAATCTGATAGACTTAGTTGGTTAGGCCCCCTCCTCGAGTTTTCAATAATCTGGGTCTTTGATATGGTGGCTTGAGGAGTGTATGATCTGTTGACTAGAAAATTTTTCATCTAGCAAAGAGAAGCTTTAGCCTTTCTGATATGGTTTACTTGAAGCAACCTAGCTGCTTGAAGTGACTTAATTATTTGTCCTTCCATGTAGATGGTTGAAGTTCATAAACACCGAAGCCACCAAGCATGGAGCAATGACAAGCTAGACTCCTCAGCTCATAGCGAGGCACTGGCATGTACCTTGGTTGAAATGTCCTTTAGGAGCGATGAGGTCACTGAACAATATGTTCCTCGACCTGTCTCCAGTGTAGGGTAGCGAGTCGCTAAAAGCTCTTTAGATCACTCCATGTTTAATCACTACCTTTCGACTATTGAACTGGACGAACTTTGAAATATAGCTAAGTATTACTGCTTCCCTAAAGGTTGCTATCTTATGGCACCTTCCTCTGTTGATCATGCAGCTCATCCTCCTCGGGGATTTATTGCCATTAGTACCCAGCATCTTGTTACTAGGCTAAGATTTCCAGTTTACTCGTATATTATTAATTTGTTAAATAGATTAAAGCTCTGCCTATTCCAATTGACCCTGAACTCCTATTCTCAGCTCACTTCTCTTCTACTTGTGTACTTAAAAAATAATCTTCCCTACCATTTGCAAGAGTTTTATGGCGCCTCTATAGTATTAGGAGTACGAGCTGTTCAGATGGGATTTATTACCTCTTGCTTGACATACCAATTTCAAGAGGGTTTTGCCACAGAGGGATGCCAAGGGCAAGTCAAACGTAGGGAATTATAAAACTCATTGGTTTTGTGTCTTATGCCCATCTTTGCGTCCTCTTCACAGCTTTGGTTTTATTCTAACGTCTGGTAAGCAAACTAAGGTCATGCAAGTTATCATGAATTCATGTTGTCATTTCTGACGTTTTATCTTATTTTTACAATTGGGGTAGCAAGGAGAAGCCAATGTTAGAGGTTGAAGAGGCTAAGGTACTTGATCGATTTGCTACTATAAGTGACCAGAAAAATGATCTCTGATTCAACAATGATCTTCTTCATTCCTATAAGCTCGCTCCTACGTTAAACATCAAGCTCATGAGAAAGATCAGAGCTTGCCGAGTTAAGGAGACTGGTCCAGTGCATTTCGAAGACTACAAAAATATGTTGAAGCTCATTCTCCAAAAGCCACCTTCGGATGAGCCTGAAAACCCTGAAGTTGCTGTGACCCCATTAGGTCCTGATACTACTGCAGCTCCCACTGCTACAAATCAATCTCCTCTTGCCTTAACTGAGATGCCTTCATAAGGGTTAGCCCTCACTTTGCTTCCTGAGGCGATCGAGGCAGTTGAGGTCGCAACCCCATCTGAGGCCCCAGCTAAGAAATGAAAAATGAACAAGGGAAAGAGGGTTGCCACCATTTCAAAATGAGTGGCTTGCAAAGTCACAACCAAGGAGCATCCACTGAGCCTTGGCCCAAATACGCAAGAGTATTTTGACTTTTTTAGAGGAATGTAGAGCCGATCTTGGGACCCTACACCAGTCCCCAAGTGTTAAAGGTAGAGGAAGTCTCGGGTGGAGGGCTGATGTGTTATGCCATTCGTCATGGCTTGTTGGTAAGTAATGCCCTTTTACCTTAATTCTTTTGCTCCTTGGTAATTTGACTTGATCCATTTAACTTTCCAGGGTGTGCTGGAAATAATAAAGATGGGGGAAACACTCCAGGCTTGGGAGGAAAGGAATGCCAAACTCGAGGGTGACCTGGCTTCTACGACTGCCAAGGCGATAGAGCTAGAAAATAAAGTAATGAATGTCGAGGTCACTAAGAGAAAAGCCAAGGAAGCCCGATCTCATGAGCTGGCAAGTCGCGAGGCCACCACAGCCAGTTTTAACAAAGTGGTTGAAGAGTTATCACAAGTAAAAAATGAACTGAATGTGACATTTCAGGGTGCTGATGCAACAATACGGTGAGTTAAAGCTGCAACGCGGTGGGCTGAGATTGCCAAGAAGGAGCTTGAAGCAGCATGAAAAAAAGTCACTCTAAAATAAGAGGAAATCACTCGGGTTAAGGTAGAGATCGCTAAGCTGGTTACAAAAGCAGTAGAGAAAGTGAAATTTGAAACGTCATCCTCTTTTTTTATACACTTTGTAGGAGCGGCACCCGAATATGGACTTTTCCTTTTTCAGGGAGGATGTTCTTAAGTAAACAAAGGGCTTCAAGATGAGAGCTACGAAAACTACAAAGGCCACTCCTTCCAATAAAAGTGTGAAGTCTGCAAGTGGAGCTTCTCCTACTGAAGACGCCATTTAAAGAGGAAACAACCCGTAAGTCATGGAAATCTCTAATAATCAAATGAAGGACGACCTGCGTGCCCCATATGTCGATCCTATTAGTCTAAGATAGATGCCCTAGAGCCAATTGGATTGAGCTCTATTGTATCTATGATTATACATTCTGTGTAGATTTGATAATATGTAAAAGTTGCTTATTCATCTTACATTGTATTTCTTGTTTATTGTATTTTAAGATGAAGTCCATGGTGATAAGTTCATTTAATCAATCCTATAAAGGGTTATGGGATTGCGAGGATGATTATTAATGACTTATAACTTCTGCACCAAAATGACACTAGTCAAGATCTAATAATTGGGCATTATTAGATCTATAGAGACTAGACGATGTGGTGTTTCTCATTTAATGAGCAGCTGACTTCACAAGCTGAGATATAAGTGAATTACGTCTGAACACACATACATGAACATGACTCAATTAGTTTCAAGAAATATAACTGATAATCGTGATCTTGTCGGACCTACTTGGAGATACTATATAAAGTTGCATCAATAGTTAATCTCCAGTGATGATCGCATGACTAATCCTTTGACTTGAGATTGAGGGATATCTTTTGCATGGAAGGTTATACTTTGATCAAGTCAAAAGTGACTCTATTC
>JANHAO010028374.1:0-10622 GCA_026873985.1 Saraca asoca
AGCTTCACATACAAAACATTTCAAAATGAAGCATTATTTCTGGGGAGAGGGATTTTGAACGGAAGGACAAGTCACTATAACATGCGTACTTGTTCCATGTCCACAGAAAAATCTCCAGTATTGTTCATCAAATAATCAACACCAACTAAGTTTAAGCTTAAACAAAACACGAAACAGCCAACATACTTGTTCCATATATGTTAACAAAGCGAAACACGGAAACCATTAAGAACACGAAGAACACAACAAAGAAAATAGTAATCATTTGTAAAAAAATGATTTTACCTTGCTATGGCGCAAAACCAGCTTCAAACAAGGAAGAAAATGAAGAAATCTCACCGGAGCTCGCAAGGAAGACGAGACGCTGCGCTAAGGTCAGTCGATTCTGCAGAAAATGAAATTAGGGACGAGTTTAAGGGTTTCAAAAATTCCAATGGACTCACTCCATTGGAATTCAATAAATAATCAAAACGCGTTATTTTATTTAAGCGTATTTTCAATTTTCTAATGAAAATTCCAACGAAACATATTTTGTTGGAATATTCCAATGGAATTTTAGTCCATTATAATTTCTATTGAAATATTCCAACGAAAATTTAGTCCGTTGTAATTTCTGTTGAAATATTACAACGGACTATAATTCCGTTGGAATATCCATTAGAATATTCCAACGGAATATGTTTCATTGGAATATTCCATTAGAAAATCCTATTTTTCTTGTAGTGCATGAAATACTATTTTGTCATGTTTTGTATATAATTTTTTACAAGTATAATGAGATAATATAATTATAGGAAAATATGATATACATGATGGTGTCTCGTGTGTCACTAGTATAATGCCAAGTGTTCCATGAAATTTTGCAAATATAATGAGATAATATAAATGTAATAAAAAATATGACATGTACCAGTATTTCGTGTGTTACTGATATAAATACAAGTATAACATGCATTTAATATAATTTTCTTTTTATTGTTATTATATACATGTATAAGTTTTCAGAATGTATTTGGAGATGAACTTTAGATTAATTGAGCATTGATAAGTACTCTATATATCTCGGTTTAAATTTTAGTTGAAGAGAGTTTTTGGAACTAATGACCCAATTAGGAAGTTTAAAGAAGAACTATGCATTGTGAATTTGGCATCTTATAAGAGGAAATAAGGTGGCTCTAAACCAGGTTGTAAAGAGAAATTCTCATCTAGATGGTATTTATAAATTTCTTACTTAGCCTTTATAAGATATAATGGTAAAATAATTGACTATGAACATAATTGATTATTTATAATTTATTATATAAAATATATTTTATGTTGTTGGTATATCTCTAAAAACTAGGGATTTGAAGTTGATCTCATTTAACTATTGGATCCCATAGCAAGAGCTTTGTTATTTTGACTTAGATTACGATCTATGTACAAATAATTACGATCCATGTACAAACAAATTCACCCACGTTCTTAATCTCTAAATATATTAAATCTACAGTCTCAAACAAATGCTTTTTCTGGTGATTGTAGAGTAGCTACTAGAGTTTCTACAGCTGAAATTACATGTCTCAAGTCCCATAAGCCTTAGATGGGGCCTTTGAGGGTAAAACATTGATTGTAGAAGAGCAAAAATAATGTTTATTGTGATAATTTTTGGGGAGCATAGATTTTCATATATTTTCTAAAAAAAAATTCTCTTTTTAAAAGCTATATAGGAGACTCTAATCTTAACCAAACTCAATTTCCTTAATCAAGGAATTATCATCTACAAAACCACTTGTACATAATGTGTTTGACAACTGTTAAGACTAGCAAAGATAATATACTAAATTATCTTAACTTATAGCAAGGGTGAGTCTAGGTTTAATCACAGAGATTGGAGATTAAATCAATGTATTAACAGTAAAGACAAGGGGGATTTAATGATTAACTATTTAGAATCAGGAATTAAACAAACTGTAGTAACATAAACAAGAGAGTCAAAGGTAAAAAGGGAAATATAATAAGAAAAGCTTCAATTGAAGGGACTCTTGCATTCAATGCAGAAATTGATTATTGATATAAAGGTTTCATTCTCATTTTGACTACTTAGCCAAGAATCAAATTAAGCTCAATACTTAATTAATTCTTGCTAATTTTCCTCTAATTTGGCTAACCAAGATCAGCACTTAATTAGCCTTTATTGCTAAATTGATCAAAGCCCAAAACCTCTACTAACTCAACAATAACATCAAGATCTAAAAAAAACCAATTTGATTAACAAATTTACTCCAGCAATATATTCATTAATCACTCTTGTTTCTCTAGGAAAATTGACCTGCACTAGTGCATGATAAAAAATATTAGTGCTACTCAAGCCAGATAGCCATAAACAACATTGATTATAAAAGTTTAGCTAGTAGTTAATTACAATGAATAATTAATTAAGGGCCCCCAATTAATCAATCATCCATAACACTTAATAGCATTAAAATAGAGAAATAAGGAAATCAAATTGGGAACAAATCAACACTAGAAACAAGTCTCACAATTAACAAGAGAATTAAAATAAAATTTCCCTTAGATTGAATAAAGAGGTTTAGCTACACATTAAAATAAAAATAAAAATAAAAGAACTTAAAAGGACTGGTGTTTTTATCCTAAAAGAGCTCCTCCTTCTTAAAAAAGTAGAGAAAATGAAAAGAATGTAAAGAATCAATACAATTAGGTCTTGGTTGAGTTTTTATATGAACTTACTACAATCTCTTTACTTGGGCTACTGATTAGGGTTGCAAGGAAGCATAATTGGATGTGGGCCTTTTCATAAGAAGTGTAGCTCTATCTCTTTAACAGTCCAATGGTCTTAACATTGCTTAAAAATTTAATCTCTAACTCAACTTGTGGGTTAAAAACTGAAACAGTCTTGCTAAGAAGTCCAACTTAGAATAGAATTCGTCACTTGGATCCACAACTTAGAAATTTGATCAAAACGGTGTAGTTTCACTTCATGTCCTGCATGAAAGTTATAGATGTGGATGTTAGCTATCCAATGGGCTTAGGTTTACAACAAAATAAGTCTAGAGCTTAAGTAATGGTCAAAATACTAAGATTAGTTTTGAGTGAGTATGTCAACATTCTATTTCGACTTCTGGGTAGAATTTGACCTTCAAAATGGTTGAATTGGGCTTTGGGCTCTTTGTGGAATTCTTAGAGCATATTCTTAGTTTTCCAAAGATATAATAATGACCTAAAACCAAAGTTCAAAACTCAAGATGCACTTAAAAATCTACAATAATGCCAAATTACCGAATTAATCTAATTAAGCTCAAAAACTGACCAAACTATAAACCAATCACAAGTATCCACTAAACACATAAACATTACAAATGACTAAGTATAGAAGGAATATAAAATATGTATAAATTATGTTTATTAAATTCCCTCACACTTAGCTCTTGAATGTCCTCAGGCAAGACACCAAAACAAAACTAAACTAGACTTAAAACAAAAACTTTAACACTAACCTTTCAACAATTGATGAAAATGTAAAATCAAAGTAAGGAAACAACTAAAATTTTAGGGAACATACCACATCATGAAGCTCAATCTTGACAAATCAAAACTCAAAATTAATTGGCAAGGCAATTTTATTCAAAAGGAAAATAGATCAACTTGGTAGACCCTCACAAGATAAGCTTTTCATATAATTCTCTTTTTGTTTAAGATGGACAAGTGTCTTACTCAATTTCAATCCATGAAAATGTATTAATTACCATAAGCTTACTTATTATCTAATCTCCACTACTCAAATCACATGTATAACCCAAATGAAAAGGACTTTTTAAATGTTGTAATGTGGCCAAGGGAAAAAGGAAGGAAATGAATGACAAGGATAAAGTGTGAAACCAAAGAGACTAATAGAGCATTATGACATAGATTCAAACAAACCAAAGAGCAATTAAAATTGGAATATCCATCATAAATTTTTACATTTATTACTTCTCTTTTTTTCTTTTTTCTTTTCTTCACTTTCTTTCACTTTTTTTTTTTAATTTTGAGCTATTTCTTTTTTAAAATATTCTTTTTCCTTCAAATTTAATTCTTTTTCTTTCTCTTTAATTGCATTAAGCTCTCTCTCTCTCTCTCTCTCTCTCTCTCTCTCTCTTGGTTGATCATTGTAATGAATCACATTTGCTTTTTCACTAAACAATTAGCACACCCCCATACTTGTTCAAGAACCCATACCATTATTGAATTAAATGTTCTACTCATCCCTAAGGTTAGGAAAAGATAAAGCCATTCAAGGCTTGGCTTTCCAATAGGTTACATAACAAGAAAAAAGGTCAATTAGGCTCAACAATGATACATTGCAAGGTTGGCTAAAAAAACAAAAATGGCTCAATCAAAGAATGCCTTAATCATATTCATGCATGCATGTGCCAATGTAATCTCAAAAAGATTTAAAGCAAGTTCTAGAATAAAAATTTCATTAAAGAAAATCACACACAAGAAAGAATAGGAACCTAATAAAAATGATCAATAATGACTCAAAATATCATAGGCTATATGTCTATCAAAATAAATTTACAAACATTTCAAACTTCATCACTGTACTAATCAAATTCTAGGATCAAAAGGCAAGGTAATTTATTCAATCATACTATGCAATTATCAAAATTAATTGCAACCTACTTAAGGCCTAAACAAACTCATCATTATTGAAAAACACATAAATGAACAAATTAAACACACATATTTTTCTTTTTTCTTTTTTTTTTCAAACAAATAAAACAAAATGCAAAACAAAACAACCCTAAAGTTTTTTGAATCCCCACACTTAAATTTTACATTTTTCTCAATGTAAGCACGAAATTCTCAACAAATCATGGATAATTAAAATAAAAGAGAGAAGGAAAGAGAGTAAACGCTTAGGTTGCCTCCTAAGAAGCACCTTTATTTAAAGTCATTGGCTCGACAGTCCATTTGTGTTGTCTCTCAACTAGGATCATGAATTCTTGGGACTAAAAGTAATGGTTACCTTTCATGAACTCCAAAACTCATCTCCAACTGCATGAAGCTTTTGCTATTGCTAATTGTTACCTTTGATTTATCCCTGCCATTTAATTCGGGAACATCGTACACTATGGGATCAATAATATCAATACAACACATAATCATTAGGAAGGTATTGCATGTCCTTAAACATGTGAAAATTTATGATATTACATGGTAAGAAAAGCAACATAGACATCTACTTTTGTCCTAGAGGTTTTCAATTAAGTTTCTTAGATTGATAGGAGTTGAACTATTTTAGGGATTATATGACATTTTTAAAATGTAAAAATCTATAGGAAAGATGAAAGCATCCACCCCTACTAAAACATCCTTAAACAAGTCCTATAAGAATAACATTAGACCTATTTTCTAGTTGTATAACAACATTGATTTTTTTTTCAAAGGTCCTAATTTCAAAAATCCATAAACAAAATAGGGCATGACATTTATGGATACATCTAAGTCTAACATGACATTTTTAAAATAATTCTGACCAAGTGCACAAGGGATTGTGAAGGAACTAGGATCCTTCCATATTTTAGGAAATTTCTTTTGAATGATAATAGATACACTTTCCCCCACACTTATTTTCTCACTTCCCTTCAATTTCCTTCTGGTGGTTCATAGCTTCTTCAGAAACTCTGCTTACTTAAAAATCTATTTAATCACATCTAGTAGGTGTATATTTACTTCCTCTTTCCTAAAAGTCTCTAGAATGTCCTTCTTTGTTGTGCTTTGCCATATCTACTAGGGAAGGGAGAGGGAGGAAAAATTGAAACTGGTTTAGAATCGTCTTTTTGTTTAATAGGTTCTATATTTTTTTGCCTTGTAATTTTTTTTCTGCTTCTACTTGATTGAAACTAATTGTTCTTGAACGTTGGTCTCTACTTCTATGCCACTCCTTAACAATATTGCATTTACATTTTCTCTATAATTCAGAACTATCTAGAAGGGTAATTTGCCTAATACTTTAGTTTCCACATTGCTCACTTTTGTTTCTAAATTTTAAAATTTGGCATTTATGCCTTGTTGAAACTGCGGCATGCTAGCTCTTTGTTCCTATAACTGCAATTTAGTCTTGTCGTAATTACTGAATGTCAGCTCTTTGTTGTTAAAATTGTAGGTTATTGTGGACCATGGTCTGAATCAAGTCTTCAATGGCTTTGGTAGGAGATAGATTTTGGTTTTGCTACATGGCTGGAAATGGAGCTTGTTGAAAGGAAGCTTGTTATCTAGCCTAATTTCCATATCTCAAATTAGGATGGACTCTCTAGCTAGGATTATATGTATCAAAGTAGGTTATATGCTTTATGTGCTGGAAATCCTCTACTTTTTGGAAATCTTCCTATATCCTGGACTTGTTAGAATGGGTTAGTCTCTTAGAAGCTTGGACATGTCTCAATGTTTTATTTAAGGATAGAACAAAGTTTATACATTTTTTCTTGTTATCTTTGTCCAAAAGCCTACTAAACCATTAAAGTTAAATATGTTATTTGTCTTTCAAGGCTAGAAACACTTGCCTCACTGATTCTCTTCACTTTATGATTTGTCTTACTGCCAAATTATTGTGAATTGGCAGCTATGTTTGCTATCAGGATTCTTGCAGTATCTGGAGTCTTGTCTACTAGACTCCTCCACTTGTGGAATCTATCAAGCTTCCATCCATTAGAAGAAGTCTTTCATAGAAGCACTGGAGCAAGAGCTAATTACTGATCTAATGGTATGGATAGCTAGCACACATCTTCTTGAATCTTTCCCAGTATTCATATAAAGTCTCTCCACTAAATTGTCTGATGCTACAAATTTCTTTTCCAATGTTGATAGCTTTTAAGGCAAGGAAATATCTTTCAAAGAAAAATCTGATTATTTCATGCCAAGTACTGATGGAACTAGGAGGAAGGTATTTAGGCAGTCCTTAGTTGAATCAACTAGTGAGAAAATAAATGCTCTTGATATGATCTGCTCCTTTGAAATTCCTTGGGGCTTCATGATAGATCAAATGGTGTTGATGAGAATCTTCTCCAACTAGGCCATGAAAGATAGGAAGCAAGTGTATTAGGCCAAACTTTAGCTTAAAGGCCGCATCAATTTTAAGGTAATTAATACACAATGGCTGTTGGTTTAGGTTTGGAGCAGTCAACTTCTTCAAGGTTCTTTGGTTGAATGCTATATTCTCCAAGCTAGTGTAAGAAGATCAATGATTAGAAAGCAACTTGATAATTATGTTAGCTCTAGGGGAAGAAGTTGTTGATTGGTTAGATGGTTATGTAGAAGCTTGAAAGGGTCCAAAATGGTGCTTGATCTTTCTTTTAAAATTTGGCAAGGTTTACTCAATTTCTGAATCATATATTAGCTCATAATAATACTATAAAACTTGGACGATTTTTATGACATTTTTCGTAAAAAATCCATCAGGCAATCCACCAATAGTGAAAAAGATGTTGGTTATTGATGACAATAATCTATTAAAAATATTTAAAAAATCTATTGTACATTAAAATCAGTCAAAAATTTCATTGGAAAATGGGCATGAATTTTTTTTAAAAAAATTGCTCACTATTATTGGCAGTTTTTCAATGGAACTTATTATAGATGGATTTCTGATGGAAAAATTAGTTAGAAATTTGAAAAACTTTTAAATCACTAAGCGCACGATTTGCCATTTATTTGTGTTTTCATTTTGCTTTTATGCCACATCATAACTCTTTCTTGCTTTCCTAATTTGATTTTTACACTTTTAAAATATTTTTCAGAAATCTAAACTAATTAAATTGTTTTAACTACTTCTTTTTTTACAATTATACTGATTGTTTTTGTTTAATTATTACTTCTTTTATTGGTTAATTAATTTATCTTATTTTACTTTCCATAATTTTGGGCTTCAATTTTTGTACCAATTTTTTTTCATTTTTCTTGCTTAAACATTGGGATCAGTACATATTTTTAATAATTAGTTAATTAATTATTCACAATTTTTCATGTTATTAGAGTTAATTTTTAATTATTAGTTATATTTTCTTGTTTGTTTAAATTAGAATTGACTAATTATAACTGATGAATTATATTTAAGAATTATATACATTTTGAATTAGATTATGCATGATTAAGTAGTTAGATATCATATTTAATAGTGTTGTCAAAATTATTTTAGGAATTATGTATATTTTTAGTTAGAACATATTTTTATTTTAGAAATTATATATATTTTGACTTTGTTAATTTTTGAAGTTAGTAACTAATTTGTAGATATTAATTATTGATTTGCTAAATAGTTTTGATTATTGTTTATTATTTACTAAGTAGGAGAAAATATAATAATGGAACTATTTACAAAATATAACAATTTTTTAAATATTTTCTCCTATATATTTTTACAAATATTTAGTCATTTTCTCTTATTTTAATTAATTTTGATAAACAGAATATGAAAATTCTGTAACACTGTAGATGGAAGCATGATAGACTTCTTCTGGAATATAGTGGATATAAGACAAATTTCTTTAATGAGGTGGAAAAACTTATCAATTTTGCAAAATATTAGTTAATTTATTTACATAATAATCAGATAAGGTGTCTATACTGCAAACATAAATATAGAAAATTTTTACCTCCTGATAAAACTAAGCTTAATTTGTATATATTTGGATTTAAATGTGATTACTAGTGGTGGACCGATCATAGTGAGGAAATACCTATAGAAAAAGAAGAATCTTCTAATAGTATGACACGATATTTGCAAGATGCAAGTAATTGTATGAGAACATAGTGTTGGATATCGATTGGCTAGATGTTGCAACTCACTTTAAACATAATGTAGAAGAGCCTTCAAATAGGGATGCCTAGAACTTTTTTGAAAAGTTAGAAGCTGTATATTAGCCATTATAGACATGTTGTACTAATCATTCAAAGTTGTCATTAGCAGTATGGATGTTAAGCATAAAATTTAACCTTAACTTACCACAAAATTCCTTTGATCAAATTATGCAACTTTTGATTGAGACACATCCGCCTAATAATGTTGTTCCTCCTAACTTTTATGAAATGAGGAAGTTAATAAAGAAATTAGGATTGGGACATAAAAAAATATACCATTGTATAAAAGAGTGCATGTTATTCTACAAGGAGACTAGATTTGACAGAGAATGTAGAATTTGTGGTTTACCTCACTATAAGAAATAGAGGACAAGCCAAAATAGCAAGGAATTTCCGTTCAAGAGAATGTATTATCTACCTTTAATACCTAGGTTGCAAAGGTTGTATGGTTTGTGAAGTTGGCTCCTTATACGAGGTGACATCTTGAGAATCGAATAGAGATGGGCAGTTTATGTCATCCTTCAAATGGAGAAGCTTGAAAATAATTTTATCAAAAGTACCCAGAGTTTGCAAATGATCCTTGAAATGTAAGCCTTGGGTTGTGTTCTAATGGGTCCACTCCATTCAATCATAACACTACATTGTATTCAAGTTGGTTAATAATAGTCACTCTTTACAATTTACCTCTAGACAGGGGCGGACGCAGGAATCTGAGTCAGTGGGGGCTGGACCGGATCCAAAATAAGAAAATTTATAATTTAGTCTCAAATTTTTTATTTTTTTCACTAAGACACATTTTTAAAGACTTTTTTCAATTTAGTCCCTGTCAAATTTTCAATTTAGTCCTTCTATCAAAAAAATTTTTTTTTTAAATATTATAATTTTTGTTTTGAAAAACTTGAGTGGGGGCTTGAGCCCCCACTGGGCCTACACTAGGTCCGCCCCTGCCTCTAGAGATGTGTATGAAAAACTCCATATATGTTCCAAACCTTGATCATTCCAGGCCAAGAAAATCTGAAGAATAAAATTGATGTATTCATGCAGTCATTGATAGATGAATTACTCATTTTGTGAAGTAATGGTGCTCCAACATATGACATCATTGAAGGAAAACTTTCAAATGATGGATACAATATCGGTGCTTGACAGCCAACTTGCTAAGATGCCAAGTGTGTCTTGCAAAGCCTCTCATGCTTGCCCATATCACGTATAAAAGTGGGGCTATGCATCGCCAATATAAAGAAATAAAGTTGCGCGAACTGTTATAATTTTTGACCCAATGGTAAACGCTTGATGACAAGGAGCTTAAGCGCTTGATAACAAGGAGCTCACGTGCAGATTGCCATCACCGGTTGGAAGCAACTCTTGGAGGTCTCCATGTTAGACAAAAAATGCCTTCAAATCCCAAAGATTTATACAATATTGTAGATTAAACAAAATGGTGAGACAAGTTTAATTTTGCTATTAATTATTAGTGTATAATTTGTTATACTATCAATATCAAGTACTATGAGTAAATTAATTCAAAAAGTAATTTAGTGACAAAGTAAAACCTTTTATTAACAAAGAAGTAGATTACATTCGATTCAATTAACCAAATAATAATATTGACCAACTTAATTATTCTGAGACAAAATGTAAATTACAAACGAATGAAAGAAACTTCATTTAAAATAAAGATTTGTTAAGGTTGATGTGGAAAGCAGCATATGAAGAACTTAGTTGACAGCTCTGCATACTCTCCTTATCACTCCATTAGACCCCATTAACGGTTGAATGTC